>OZ037772.1:9980817-9995817 GCA_964035545.1 Bugula neritina | reverse complement strand
TGCAACAGTTAGCTGCTTGCTGTGACAGATTAACACTAAATAGTTTCTAGGGCAAAATACAAAACAGCGTTACAATCTATGTAATTGCGATAAAAGGGTCATTTTACTTAATTTAGTACACACTCGAAATCTCCAGTTTTTAGCTATTTTTCCCAATTCCGCTGCTAATATATATGGGTTTTTGCCTAAAACTATAATATCATATCAATAAATACAACTAAATAGTCAAAGTTATTTTTAATTTTGCCCAATTTCCCCATGTTTTCCCTAATTATTTAGCTAATTTGGATTTGCAGACAGTTATGGTTTTTTTCGTAACGGTCGCACATGTATAATATCAAGTGCATATGACAATGACCGGGCTTTAATGTTGGGGAATCCCCTCCCAGCTTTTTCCGTTATGTATAATGAGAATCAGCACATAAATATACCATGCGTAGTAAATTTCAATGAATTTTGAGCAAACTTTAATGTTAGGTCATAGTTTGCTGGTGTGTACTAAATGAAGAAAGCTGACTCTTAAAAAGCAAAATGTTATAGAGAATTGGTACCAGTACTTGAGCATATCTATACTCACAGTTTAAAGTGATTAGCAGTATCTGATGGCAAGCTACTGGGTGTTGGAGGTAATTATTATTATATTATTATTAGTTGCTTGTTTAAAAAACCTATGGATAGTAAAACTTGCAAATCAATGCAAAGCAATCAATAAAGTCAATAAAATTAAATTGAAATAGTTAGCAACCCTTGTTATTAAGGTGCGTTTCTACCATATCACAGTTGACTTGACTACCTTCAATGTAATTGTATTGATTCCTTCAACTAACAACGATTTGCATTGATTTTTACTGGTCCCAAGCTTACGAACAAATAAACCTACTAACATATTTTTTTGCTTATCAAATTTTACAAAAAAATTCACAAGCATACAACATTACAGCAACTATGTAAGCTTTTACTAAACCTTTGACGGTGGTTTAAAAATGCAGCTTAAACTCTAGTATGTGAACTTGTTTCATAATTATATATTACTCCTCAAATAATCAGAATGCAACTCTTTGATACATGCTTAATTCATGTTGTTAGAAAGAAATTTAGTATGACATAAAGCATGAATATTATGACATTAAATATCATGTTTACTATGTATAATATAATATTATGTTAGAATTAGTATGCAAATACAAGTAACTGGAAATGTAGTACAATTTAGGTATGTAATATTACAATTTGCAATATTTTGTTTGTAACATATGCTATATTTTATTATATGGCATACACAACACATTATATATTATGTATATCACAATATACAATGTTATATAACATTAAAAGATATATTACATATATGGCATACCATGAATATTATATATTATGGTGGTATATAGTTTAGTTCTACGTAGTATATTTATACAGTATTGTATTCATGGTAAAGTGAACATTATTAAACACCAACTCCTTATTTCTATTGCAGTAGAACAGTAGTGTCTATAATCCCTTCAGTTATAGTCTCAGTCTTTTATGTGTTAATTATTATTATATGAATCCACGACATTTCGAAAATGACAATTGGAAAACACCTATTTGGAAATGGACAATTAGAAAATAGACATTTGGAAAATGACATTTGGAAAATGAAGAATATTCAACATGGCCTAGTCCAGAGAGGGTGCTTAGTATTTGGTCGGGTTCAAAATAGCTTTTTGCAAATGTGAGCAATTTCAAATTAGAACCACTAGGTAACTAATTCTAAGTCCATGATGGCCTAACTGATTCGGTCATTATATTTATTTTTAAAGCTATTTTGGAAATGACCAGAAATGCTTTGCCACAAAAATTCTAATTTTAAAACAGTCAATGACTTTATATTAGTTATGTTGACTTGAAACTCATATAATAAAGTTAGACAGCTAGGGTGCTTAGTGCATGTCGCTGGTTAATGACCATAATAATCATACACATTTAATATACAATATAATATACACTAATATATATATCTCAAATGTTGAGGTTAATTTGGAACCTAATCTGTGTGTTTTATGAAAAGGATTAAAAGTCATACTAGCAAAATAAGCATATATATACAGTTAATATGTTGATCACGATTAGAAACGCACCCTGTGTGTTTCATGGAAAAAAAGAAAAGCTGGTTGTTTTTAGGTAGGTAAAAAGAATGGCAAGCACCTGGCTTGAGAAAAATAATAATAAAATATCGCATACATACGAAAAATTTCAAGATTGCAAGTTAGCAACACTTCAGAACTCTATAAGCATCATAGCAAAAATTGTCATGTTAAATGAAGCATCCAGTGTATAAAAACAATTTGAGAGTGAAATCTTATACTGGTAAGCTGGCAAGATGCCCGTAAAGAGCAAATATTTAATTAATTTTATCATTAACAATCAATTCATCACTTTAGCTCATTACCAATATATAAACATGAATAGTAATTATTTAGGTATGTGTAGTAAAAAGCTCCTAAGCTGCTACCCTGACCTTCAACCAACCTTATATCCTGCTTGTCCCAGAGACACCAATGCTTACTTTGTACTCAAACTAATGAAATGCTTCTGTTGTGGCAAACGCATAGATATAATGTACCACCAACAAGTTTTTATATAACTAGAGTGAAATCATTATATTTATAGTTCCAACAAAACTTTATGGTTGAAAAGTGTTCATGATTTTTTTTGAAACTTTTTAAGCTTATAAATTGATACAGAAGGTATAGTAATTTATTCAAAGCATTTTAATGAAAGAGAAAAATATTAGAAATTCAATCAAACTTGAAATAGTCCCATACAACCAAGCCTATAAAATATCAAAGCAAAACAGCACAATCAACACAACACAGTAAAATCAATGTACGACAGGTTTGACTTCACCGAACAGAACAGACAACTACTAAATAATTCAATATATTGCAAAACTTCTTTTTATTTAAGTTAGGAAAAATGGCATTTTCTACAGCATATGTCATGTAGAAAATAAATAAACGGATGTAGTTTCATTATTGTGTATGCGTAAAAGAAATTGTAAATCAATTGAGCCTAACTTTAAGTGTTGAAATTCTACAGTAACATAGGAAAGGAAATGTATGGTACCTTTACACATGCTATGGCTGATAACCACATAAACTACATTATTTTGCTTTTTGAGAGGCAATAAAGTGGTTTGGTGTTGTATGTACACAATTATTTACACTGCTATAATTCAAAATATCTTTTTCAACTAAATTTTTTAACTTAATCACAGAGAAAAAATTTCAATATACTTGGATGTGGCTATAATTTGACAATAAAGTAATAACCACAGTAAATAGTCGAGATTTCCAAAAAGCACAAAATTACTCTGCAGTAACACCTACAATTAGGAATTGGTTGACAGCTTTAAATTCATATTTATTTGAATCGCTCACAAAAAAGTTGAACATGCAGCTATGATGAATAATGGTAACAGTAAATAACCATACACAATGAATATATAATATAGTATAAATTACATATATATATATATATATATATATATATATATATATATATATATATATATATATATATATATATATATATATATATATATATATATATATATATATATATATAATATGCTGAATATAATTTGGAATCTATAATCTATATGCCTGGAGAAAGAAGAACAGAAATCATAAGTTGACAAAATAAGCATATTTATATACAGTTAACATGTTGATCGCACCCTGTGTGTTTCTCGAAAGAAATGTATAGCATTTATACTAATAAATTTTATTCAAAAGTTCACTAAAAAATTTTTACTGAAAAGAAATTGAAAAAATTCGTTATTGGAAACTAAATAAGGCACTAGAATAGACGTATGGTTATAATTAAATCGCACACATTTACAATGTTATATAATATAAAATATTCTACAGCTCCGTGAGGCCATATAACTAAAGTTAGACTGCATGGTTCTACAAATACATTGTCAATATAATATGTAGCTTAGAAACCCTAAAGCTCGGAATAATGCAAAAGCATAAAATTAACATTTAATGTGGAACTTGAGAGTTGTTGTGGAATTTCTAAGGAGTCATCTGTCTATGAAAGTGAAAAAAGAAACACTTCTTGGCTCATCAAACAAGTATCTTCAACGCCATGCAGAATTCCAATTTCTAAAGCAGAGGAACATTTAAATTATAAGTATTGAGCTCCAGTATTGAATAAAGTTGGAATGATTTTTGAATGAAAATGCAGAGCTTTGTTTATAATTATATCACTGTACTGCCTATCACCCTACACTAGCATGTAAAACTGTTCAACATTGGACTGTTTAAACTGAATATAAAAATTGTTTATAGCTCTGAGTTATAAAGTTAACAAAACTAAGCTAGCAAACATTGGCAAATATTACAGGGTAGAAAGAACACGCAGCCATAGAGTACGAACAAGTTACCCTATACTAAGTAATAGATATATGATTGACGGGCTATTTATAGCAACAGATATAGCAGCCTATCATTTCCTCACACTACTTGAGTTTACCTTTATTCTATTTTATAGAAATCCACTTTTCCTTCAATCATTCTGGCTATCACTAGAGTAGAGCCATTTATGTGTAGATCAGATATCATGTCATGGGAAGGAATTCTGTGTAGGAGCCTGCCTGTGAAGTACTTACATGTATACTCTTCACAAAAAATAATTGTTGATCTTTCTAAATTATTATCAAATAATGTAATAAACTGTAGAATGTATATATACGAAAAGAATAAATTCTTTACATGTACATCTTAAGTATCAATATCACCATAATAAATATCAATGTGTACAATAGACATCTGTATGTCAACACAGTACTGACCATGCATAACCTGAAATATCTGCAGTAACCAACCTGTATGCAATGATAGTACACAGAGTGATATACTAACAGCCACAAATACAAACTCATCTCTATAGCAGGTCACTCCATCAGGATTAGTCACTTCTTTACACTGCCAGATAATGTCACCTGATGTGATGTCTACTTTAGATACTAGAGATGAGTCATGCTGAGATATAATAATTGAGTTGTTATCTGCAGCAGACAGACGTACAAAAGTATCAGTGAGTAGAGGACAGGGTAAAGTTTTTACTACCTCCCCATTCAGAGAGTAGAATATTAGAGTCTTATTTAGCCTGTTGGGAATAGCTATCTGGTTGTTTATGATGGCAAGATTATTTACCAACTTTAATTTATCATCTGTATGAGTCCAGCTGGTGATGGACCTCCCTTCAAGGTTATGAACTCTTACAGTAAAGCCAGAAGACAGAGTGTATATCCTATCATTATGTACTGAGATACTGAACACAAAGCCGCCGTCCTCAATACGAAAAAGAAAGTTCTCAGCTACTCTATTATTTCTGTTGACTCTCTTTACACCATTGTCACAGCCAACATATGTAATGCCATTATACATATGAACGGAACACACGATTTCTTCAATAGATACAGTTTCTATTAGTTCTATAGCTATAGGGGGTGATCTTTGTTCAGAGGAGATACTTGCACTGCCTTCAGCTACAGGTTCCTTCTCCACCTCCATCTTCTTGTCTATATATTAACAAAAGTAATATGTGAAGAATTACAATGAGTTGCATGGTTTAGTGAATATAGCACTCATTGGTAATAAGAAAATTATATAAGAGTATAAAAGTGGTCCTATGTACATCCCCATTCCCCTTTCAAAGTCATTGTGTAATGAAAGAATGAGGGAGATGTAATATTAGGTGCTTTACTATATCAATAAGCCTGCTTATTAAACGCTGCATTCCAATATACAAAATTGCTGGTGAGAATTAGAGTTGTAAGAGCTTATGCTAGTTTTAGTGACGTTTCCTGAAATTGTAACATACCTAAAAGTATTTTAATTTTACTTTGTGAGCACTTGTCAGAGTTGACAATATTATTATAAATACTGTACTCAAAGATTTTGAAATAGACCTGATCTAATGATTGAAGTAGAGGGTTTATCATATGCTACTAAAATATGGAATAATGTATATATATATATATATCTTAGCTAGATACACTTATTCAAAATAGTAGAAACGGGATGCCATGAAAAAATGAATATTGATGAATTATAGACTGTTGAAACAGATCGGAACTAACTGAACTGAACACACTAAAAACAAACATAACATAGACTACAGGCTGCAAAGAACACAAAGGCTATAAAAGAAGCAGGCATATCAAGCAGTATACACACAGCTGCACTGCATAGGCTGGATCAATTGTGTATAACTGGAAGACTTATATGGATAACTAATGATGGAAAATTTCTAATTATTGAAATTTTTCTCAAGGAGATTTATGGAACATATCACTACAACACTTCAGATATAGATATATATGTGATAATCACATTTGACTAGTATAAATACAACAAATTAATTATTTAAAGTACCACAGCATCACCTACGGTGACACCAATGCAGACAAGCAGATGCAACACGTTCGAAATAACTATGAACAACTAAGACAGCATAAGCAATTTCAACAAAAAATATTTTGAAAATAGGCAATCAGTAATTGCTAATTATAATAATTAAACAGAAGATAGCAACGGCAAAGTGTTGGTTTAAATCTTGTGCTGCAGCCCTTAGCATTGAAACAAAATAACTTTTTTACATTTTTGTTCTACAATCTGATAGGCTAGGCTTTTTTTGGGACGTTGCTGCACAACTCACACAAACTTTTTTAATTGACCTGTAATATGGCAGCTTGAGTAGGTCTAAGTTTTAATAAAGCCCATAAAAGTGTCACAAACATTTTTTCAAGTCAAAATTTGCCTCTAAATAAAACTTTTAGCTACATGATTGTCCTGTTGTAAATATGGAAAAGTTTGAATATTTGCAGCACTAACCTAATATTATCAGAGTGAAGTTCGCCCTTTGTTAATATTATACTACCACATCAGACATGTTGAGGTTGAACTTACTGAGGGCTAACCAAACACCACACAAAGTATACAAGTTACAATGAAAGTTGTGCTCTCATACTATACATGTAGAAAGAGACTTCACACTAAAGGCTGCAACTTAAATAATACAATTTTTCGGAAACAACAGTATTTAATCGATTTTACCACCAGGGTTATCTATTTCTGGTGTCTTGAACCAAGGGTGGCCCAAACACTGCTCTGAAGTGGGTCGAATTCTGTCATCATAGTTGAATATGTCAGTTAGAAGGTTCCGGGCTGTCTGGCTAGTTGATGGGGGCAGAGTATATTCTGGCTTTTGCTTTTGGTTAATCTTAAATGTCCATTGAACTGATTTCAATTTGGGCCACGGTGGTTTTTTTGTGAGCATTTCTACCATTGTAGCTCCTGCACTCCTACAATATATTAGCAAGAAAAACACTAGAAAAGACTACACATACATGAAAAGCACCCTGGATAAACCTAATGCTTAAGTGTTTTGCTAATCAAGTAATCAACCGCCTAACTTGAGACTCTAAAGTTTTTACTTTAGAACCATTTTACTACTTGAAGATAGTTCTATAACTATAGCTAAAGCTTTTCAATTAATGTTTGATCAGTTTGTTTGATATCCTGTACGTTTTAAAACTTCTTAGAATATAAACTATTTCAATAAGATGCTGTAGTAAGTGTGTTAATTTTTTAAACTGTTATGTATGCAAAATATTGTTTCAGTTCAAATATGTAATTAATGTTGACAACTTCTGAGGTTTTGTAGTGCAACTGTATATTTAACAACAAACACGAACCAAACATCAGCTTTTTTACTGTATTTGTCATCAGCAACAACCTCTGGCGCCATCCATTTAGCAGTTCCTATCTGGCCGGTGTTTGTACGGGCTGAGAATGTAGAAAGTTCATTCAACTGTTTTGATACACCAAAATCAACCAGTTTGAGGTCATCATTAGCATCAAATAAAATGTTTGAACCTGAAAAATACAATTGGTAAAATAAAAAGGCAGTTTAGGTAACTCAAACAGATCTTTTGAAATGTTGCTAAAATTCGGTTTCAATAAAAAAAGAACTAGAGTCACCTTTCACATCCCTGTGTATCACACGTCTGCTATGAAGATAAGAAATACCCTCCAGAATCTGACGCATGCAGCGTTTCGTTTCCTTTTCAGAGAAGGCACCAGATGAATCTAGCCGACCACTCACTGAGCCCCCAGGCATGTACTCCATGTATATACACAGAATCTTCTTGTCTACCACAAGAAGTGAAGATGTTGATAAATCTACTGACACTGATATTATGAGATAATATGCAGGTATTTTAGGAAAAAGAAACAATTAGGCGACCAGTGACAGTAAGAGAGTATAAATCTCTAATTTAAACAATTGGAAAAATAGTGAAAATAATTCGTTTAAATTACGGTTAATGAGTATGAGGTTGTAAACAGCATGCATATGACAATGGTATTAAGTAGGTACTAAAATCCCTATTGATGTAGTAATTATTTCACTAAAATATCAGCATAAATTCATTGATATTGTTTTCTATATGTAAGCATACTTCTAGATAATATGATAGGTGATTGCCACCAAAATATAATGTTATACCATGAAATATCTCATGTGAAATCAACTCATGCTTGATATAGCTGACTATTCTATGATGATGTTTCAACTTCTCCATCATTTTAACTTCCTTCATTGCACGATCAATTTCCTAAAAAACCATTCCATGGAATAACGAAGTGTTGATAAATATACCAACATAGTCAGTTAAAATAAATAAGCTTTGAGTACAATCCAGTTGATGTCCAGCTAAAAACTGAATACTCAAAATTAAATTCAACTAATTGAATAATTATATTCAATTATTGCTCTGAATTTATGTGTTAAAAATTCATTACTTTTCTAGTGTTAGCACTTTGCATCAAGAAAATAGATTTATTCCTCCTAGAAATCGTTTTGTAGTTGGTTGTAAAGCAGACTAAATTTACTAGACTAGTATGTGTAAGTGATTATTGTGTCTACTATACCATGAGATCACACAATACAACATTTACATGTTTACAGGAAACGTGGATTGGTTGTACCACAAGTTTTGACCAAACAAACTAAAATTAACAAAATAAATTGAGACAAACTGAATGAATATTTATTCTTATTTTTGAATAAAGTTTGAAAATATAGTGAGTCCAGTTAAAACGGGTGCAAAACAATAATTGAAACTGAACTAATGTTAATTATCTTTTTATATTATGAAATAATTTTTAAATTCTGGAAGAATTAATATATTGATTTAGTTAGGGTTGTCTTACTTTGAGAGGAGCTAGTGTCCGACAAATAAACCAAAGGAATGTGTGATGTTCCACTTTTACTCAGAAGATCCAATCAAACAATAAACATGCAGTCATTGCAATTAGTTAAGTTCGCAAAATTGTTCTACAATATTCTGTATAATTATATGGTCTACCTTTTGATATGAGGAGCTGGTAACCATGCCAAGGTCAACCTTTTTCACTGCCAGCACTTGAGTGATTTTGTCAACATGAGTAAATACTGCTCCAAAGGATCCAGAACCCAGAGCCTTATTATGCGGTACTGACAAATACATAATGGTAATGCACATGCATTTGTGTTCTTTTACTATTACACTTTGCATTAACATAACATTTTTGTTTGGCACTAACATATTATACTTAATGTTTGAGAAGCAAATACCTTTGGGAAGGACATATTTAGTAAATTTCAATGTACCAGCATGAGAAGCAGTAGTACCTATGTGATAAAAAACACACCAAAAAAATTAAAATTCATTCTTGTTTCAAACTCATTCAAAAAAGTGTAAATACTAAGCAATAGCCTCTCTCACCTGCTAAACTCAAGTTACTCTGCAGTTTTGGTTTTTTTGCAGAAGTAGATGAACCTACAGGAGTTGCTGCACCAAAAGCACCATGTGCTGTCAATATAATTATGAACTATACATTTAAATTAAAATAAAAACTCATTGAATTTACTGAACTAGAAATAACTATACAGAAGCATTACCAATAAGATTATGATTACCATTACATGACCTGGTCTAGAAATTACTACTCTACTATAATGACCACTTTCTTCAGTTAACTGATTAACTAATTTCTCTATATGCAGTGATTCAACAATGTTGGACTTTTATGACTTGTGCATCAAACAATTTTTAGAACCCAAAGCTGTGTTGTCTAACATTCTTGCTCAGTATACCAAACTTCTCAGAGATAAACCCGCAGGTAACAAATTTTATTCAAAGCCTAAATTCAAAAAATCTTTCAGAAAGTGTAAATACTCATCAATATAAGCATCTCTCACCTGCTATATTGGAGTTACTCTGCAATTTTGGTCTCTTTGCGGAAGTAGACAAATCCACTGGAAGCTCTGCACCAAAAGCATCATGTGCTGTCAGTACAATAATAAATTATAGATTGAATTTGAAATAAAAACACATTGAATTTACTAAACTAGAAGTAACTAAACAGAAGCATTACATGTAAGATTATGATTACCATTACATGACCTGGTCTAGTAACTATAGTAGCTCAGTTAACTAATTAACTAATTTCTTCAAGCGGTGAATCAACGCTGTTGCCGCATTTCCATAATTTGAGCTTGAAACAATGATTCACTTTCCACAAACCAGAGGTGTTTTTACCTGAGAATCTTGCACAGTACAGGCCAAACCTCCCAGGGATCATAAACCAGTAGAGTAAAATATCAGCACTATATGGCTGTACAATTACAGGTAACAAATTTGATCCAAAGCCTGGATTTGTAAAAACTGCATATAGAAATCACCAAGTGGGAAAATAAAAGACTTTAACACAAGAAAAATGACGGCCTACAACTTACTCTAGACTAATTAAGGTAAATAAGCAGTAACTATTTAGCAAAATCTTCTCTCACCTAATAAATCTGAGTCTGTCTTCGCTGGTGGTCTTTTTTTGGAAACAGACAAATCCATTGTAAGTGCTTCACTCAAAGACTGTATACTAACACTAAAATTGTGAATGCCACATCTACATTTAAATAAATATTGAATTTACTAGATTAAATTTGCCATAGTAAAGATATATAAAAGTGTTAGTCTGTTGTTAGGACTTTGTATATAACAACCCTAAATAGGACTGCAAGCTGTAGCATCACTTTTGAACTTTATTAGCAGATTGGGAAAAACTTTCTATTTTGAACACTGTGGCATAGAATGTATTAGAGCAATGAATGTGAATTGCAATATTGGTAGAAACTGAAGCAAATCCAATTCAACTTTTTGTATCATTATTATTAGCTCATTACCAGCATAAACTAAATCTCAGGTATGTGTGGTAAACAGCTCCTGCTTGTCACAAAGAATCCAAAGCAGGTTGAGCACCCAACTTTTAGTGACTAAATTCAGTTATACTCCAGGCAAACCTTATATGGAAAGGAATGCACTTAATTATGTCATGCTAAACAGGGGTACCTAAATTATTACAATGATTAAAAACAACAACATTAAAAATAAAGTAAACATAGTATCTACTAAAATAGCTAATTAACTATTTCAATAAGTGAGAATATATATATTATTTGAGACACATACATTATTCATAATATTGATACTGCATTCTTTTAAATGTTAGCTGTAAGTATCATATCAAAACATTGTATAATCACCATCAAAGTTAGACTTCAGAGCAACTTTTAAACTTCTGCTTATAATAGTATTTCAACACTTACACTTACAGGTATTTTTAAAATGTCATTTTTTATAATATTGGCAGCTCGTGATAAAGATCAGGGTGACTATATAGTATATAGTCAACATTCCAAAGAACCATTAATCCCCTCAGGTTCATTGCTCCGAATATTGTTATTTAATAAAATAATTCTGTTGTTATTTTTATTGTAATATGTAGGCCTGCATAATGCACTGCACCGCATTTAGTAAAGAAAAGTAACATACAATTTTTACGTGAACAGTGTTTGCTTATGCATTATATTTCTATACAAAAGTTTTTCATTTGCGTATTATTATCAAAACTAAGTTAAATAGCCTGGTGATAATTTTGCTGTGTAAACTACAAATTGCAGTAAGCCCAGTCTCAAATGAAATTATTATACTGCTAAACAGTTTAGAAACATTACAAGGTGTAATATAATACAAAATTAATTTGAAGCAGTGAAATAATGGTGAATGGTAACATATAATGTAAGACTATTCTGCAGTTTAGACTATGCATCAAATGGTAACTAGAAATAATATTTTAATGGCTGTTAGGATTCACCTTCAGGAGTTGAGATCTTAGCCTGCATAGAACATTGCATGTGTTGTCCAAGCAAACGTTTTCCCTAGAGTTACAACTTTGTAGACATGGAAATAACTATGAGGCCTATAAGTATGCACGGACGGCAGCAGGGTAAATTCAAAGTTATATATTGCATATCAAAGTACTATATCATATATCAAAGTATAGTTGAACTATATATAGTCACAAGTTACAGAAGTGGAACCCAAATACACCGAAGCCTATTTAGATGTAGCCACAAAGTCCACCTTTGGCTCAGCACAATTTGTTTGTTTATTTCTTAATTTACATCACTGAATATATAGCTAACTTATATTTAATGCGATATGTTATGTACTATTACATAATAACTTTTAGTAGTATATGAATTGGAAACTATACTGCGTTAAAAATCAAAAGAATTGACTGAGAAAGCCTGAAAAATTTTAAGGCGACTACTTAAATCATTGATAAATGCCACCAAACAAAGACATCTTAAATATTGATTAAGATAGCTATAGGTTGTGATTCTTTGCAGATACATGTCAACCAAATACACAAGGCTTTTGTAAACCTATAGTTTATATAGAATGTAGTTCAAACTTACTAGTGTAGACTTACTGTAGAGCTGTTTCTAACTTGTATAAATATAGGTTCACTGAAAGTCATCTACAGTTTGAACCGCTAGACTCCAATACACACTATGTACTGCACAAGATGCAGGCAGTGAAAGCTTACACAGTTCAGATAATGCTATGATATAACTGTAAACTCTATAGAACAAAAGAAAATTGATTGAAAGACTTGTTTGTTCAAAAAATTTGTGACTAGTAAAAATCAATACAAATTAATGCTAGTTGAAAGAATCAATACAAGTCCATTGAAGTTAGTGGGGTTTGTCGTTAAGGCATAACCACAAAAGATTTTTGAACGCAAACAAACCCTCCAATAGAATATTTCTTTAAGTTCAGCAACTTATATATAGAATAGTTCACAATTACACAATACTCTGTCTCACTCCATTATGAACCTAAACTTGTTCCATAATTTTTTGTTTTAGTCCTCATTGAATCATAATGCGACTTTTTAAGACTTGCAATCTACGTTGTTGAAATAGAAATTTATCAGTATAATGTGCATATTATAACATTTTACTGTGGTCTATACTTATATCACCCACAATAATTTTAGAGTTATTCTGTATAAGTGCAAGTAAATTGAACAATTGAGCAGCAACACAATATAGATGTTATAACATATATATATATATATATATATATATATATATATATATATATATATATATATATATATATATATATATATTTATTTATTTATTTATAATTTATATGTGTGCGTGTGCGTGTGTGCGTGTGAGTGTGTGTGTGTGTGTGTGTGTGTGTGTGTGTGTGTATGGCTCTCAATATGTTGACATCAGTTGAATAACTCTGTTCACATTTTCTATTGACTTTGCCCAGGAAATGTCATTGAAAAATTCTTGAGTGTTTTATTGATTATCAGAACCGATTACACTTGCTAAACATGTAAGATGAATTCATTTAACCAGGCATCTGGGTATTATTTTCATTTAGCCATTGGAGCATGAAACAACCCAGGTTAGTAAACTAAATTCACTATTGCATGCTAAAACTATATAGTTTCATTTGTATGGAGCTACTTGAAGGTTGCAGTGCTGGAAGCACAGTACGTATTAACAAGTTTGTATTGCGATAGCCAATGACACTGTTTTATAGTATAACTAAACAGCTTTGCACTATGTTTTTGCTGTATATCATTCAAAGTCTTAAACAAATACACTTTGGCTAAAAAGTGTTGGTTTGTTATCTGTAGTAAATTTACATAGACAAATTTACAAACTTGTGTACATGGACGTTTTACTTTATAGTTTCTTAAAAGTCTCGGCAGCCCAACTTGTTGGCTTTCTGAGTGTGGGAATATTTCACTGAAGTTCTGTTAGATAGTATAATGGCACAGGATCATGAGGCTTATCACGTATAGTTGCTAGAATCATATAGTTTGCTCGTGATAACGTAAAACTAATAAAAGTTGATAACACATGTACTGATGTAGTATTTAGCTTATCTCGTTTTGCCTCCTTCAACTAAATGCGGAACACTACTCAAACCTAACATAATAAGGCAGCTTATGACAATGGCCAGCAACTATTATAGATAAAAAATTACTTACAACGACCTCCCACTTTATACTAGTGAGTATAACATGGCGAAATAGTAATGAGTTAAGAAGCCGAAGACAATTTTGAGAGGTATAGAGAAAGGTATAAGTAGAGCATGAGTTTTAAACTAGGAAGTGCTAGAAATTAAAGTGTAAGAGTGTATTATAGTGAACAAGCTGGTGTTCCTAAGTGTTCCTTTACATGTATTTATGTTTTATTGTTTGTCACAGTATATACTTTTGGTGCGGCTAACAAATTAAGTTGAGGTAATGCTTTGTTGAAATATACCAAACAATATATTTTAGTTTACCTGTTAGACTATTCAAGGATACATAAACTGAAATAACAGATAATAGGATAATTTCTATAAAGATTTCTTTCTTCCAATAAAATGTTTTCTTTTGAAAAGCAAAAAATTTTGAAATCTTTGTCTTTTTTAGTCCTAATAATGAGTTCATCTGTTGGAATAGTGCAGCCAGAAGAATCTGATTCAAATGGTACGTGTTATTTACAATCTATTATCTCTCTCTCTCTCTCTCTCTCTCTCTCTCT
>OZ037772.1:9687149-9980617 GCA_964035545.1 Bugula neritina | reverse complement strand
CCTCTCTCTCTCTCTCTCTCTCTCTCTCTCTCTCTCTCCCCCCCTCTCTCTCTCTCTCTCTCTCTCTCTCTCTCTCTCCCTCTCTCTCTCTCTCTCTCTCTCTCTCTCTCTCTCTCCCTCTCTCTCTCTCTCTCCTCTTCTCTCTCTCTCTCTCTCTCTCTCCCTCTCTCCTCTCTCTCTCTCTCTCTCTCTCTCTCTCATCTCTCTCTCTCTCTCTCTCTCTCTCCCTCCCTCCCTCCCTCTCTCTCTCTCCTCTCTCTCTCTCTCTCTCTCTCTCTCTCTCTCTTACAATTATTTACACACACTCTCTCACAAGCTCTCGAAAACACACACACACACACACACTTACACTCACACTCACACTTACACTCACACTCACACACACACTTACACTCACACGCATCTATTTATGTGATGCATAATGACATAAAATAAAAATTTGATGCAACAGTTAACTGCTTGCTGTGACGGTTTGACACTCAACAATTTGTAAGACTAAACGAAATGCAAAACAGCATTATAATCTATATAATACCAATAAAAGCAAATTTTAGACAATTGTTACCATGTGCTACTTGAGCATATCTAACTCACAGTTTAAAGTGATTTGCAGTGTCTGATGGCAAGCTACTAGGTGTTGGAGCTTTTGGCGCAGTGTTTACACACTTTGATAAGAAGAGTCAGCAGATACAGGCCGTAAAAATAATTAAAATCAGCTCAACTGGAGACTCTGATTATGAAGAGGTGAAATATCTTGACATTTCTTTTTGGTTGTCGCTTGTAGACAGAATTTCTTTGCAATGAAAAAATATAGCTAAAAGGATCAGACAATAGACATGGCCACAAAAAGCAGATGACCATGCAATTCTAATTTTTTATTTCTTACAGCGGTGATAATTAAGCTTGTCAATTGAAAGTTTAAATATGTTCTGTTGTTAAAGCAATTCTTTAGCAGAGCAAAACTAAATATATTTGGTGTAGACGTTGATTGACAAATTTATATATAAACTTCTTGGAATATACTTTAGAAAATGATGGCAACTCCGTTACTTTGTCACTGTCAACCATTAAGCAATCTAATTAACTAGATATTCCCTTACACTAGGTATATCCACAATCTTTTTCTTGCAGCTTAGGGATAGTATGACAGCCAATAGGATGATTTGTTACAAAACTAGGTACTCATAGTTTCCTGCTGATTGGTTGTTTTAGAAAATTAGGAAAGCTATAAAAGAGGTTGAAACTATGGAGCGGTTAGAGCATGGGAGGATAGTTCAATTCATTAGACATGAAGTATCTAAAGACTCTGAAGGTATAAGCATCAACAGTATTTCCTGTTTACTTTTAAATACTTCCTTATCATTGAAGCTTATTTTTTAACAAAAGCTGTTATTATCTAATAAATTATCAGTTTTCACTTTTGTTATAATACTTTTGAATAAAAGGCATGAACTCACGCAAATCTATATATCTATATGTGCGAGCGTGTGTGTTTGTGCATGCGTGCGTGTGCAAGCGAGCACTCGCGGGCAGGCAAATGTGACATATGCATGTAAAATTGTTTGCAGAGTCAAGACTGTGTATTTACATGGAGTATATGCCTGGCGGATCGTTGAATAAACGTTTAGAGTCGGGTGCTTTTCCAGAGAAAGAAACTAAGAGATGTATGACACAAATACTAGAAGGACTTTCATACCTCCACAGCAAGCATCTAATGCACAGGGATGTGAAAGGTTACATTAAAGTATTTAAGTTTTGTTAAAATTTGTTTTGGTAACTTTTTTTACTGTTTAGGCTATGTAACTAGATGATATAAACAAAAAAACCGAGTTTGATTTAGATAACTGTGTTATAGTAATTATTGTCATATAGTGAGTGTGTACAAGAAATTGTATCCCTTCAACTATTCTTTCAATTCTAATAGTTCAAAGTTAAACCTATTTTACACACTTGAAACAAAATTATACAAGTTCTCTCAGGTAAGTTATGTACTATTCTTTCATTTCAGGTTCAAATATCTTACTTGATGCACAAGATAACCTTAAACTTAGTGATTTTGGAGTTTCCAAGCCTTTCAAACCAGCAACCCCATATTCTGGTTCTGTGGACACAAAAACTAGGTCTATCGGAACTCCTAAGTGGATGGCACCAGAAGTGGTTAACAGCACAGACTATAGCAGAGAAGCTGATATATTTGGTTAGATACTGCTTTATATGTGTAATGAGCATAGCTCACATCTGTAGACTAAATACTATATCGTCATCGTCATCATTTTATTCCTATATTATTTTTAAGCTTCACTGTCTCATTAAATTTCCATACAGCCTGTCAGTTTCACTGTTTCATTTTTATACTATAATCTTTAAATTTTATTGTTTCCTTTATATACTACCTCTAAGTTTGCTGTTTGACTGCTACATTGCTAAAAAGTATATTTATACACCCTAAATTTGTAATCCATATTAAATTATGCTTTGAACTGTTTTCAACCATTAGTTCATTATGCCACTAAAAAGTTTTGAATCCTTTAATTGCAGATTGCCAAAAAACTTTATTCATCGGACTGTAAATAACCTTTCATTTCTTAACAAAATTACACTTCATATTGTTTGTAGTGCATTATGTTGCATAAATCAAGTAGAGATGAAGCAGATAGGGTAGTAGTATACTTGTAAATTAATCTCTTAGGAGTAAGGCATAGACTCATTAGTCTAAACCAATGCTATATATTACGAGTAAAATATTGATGTAATACAAATACAGTACCAATAATTGCCTAGTGATGAAAAACTGTATAACTTAGATTATTATGTAATTGATAAACTATGCCAATTAAAATGGTTGCCTTTGACCAATAGTATGTGCAGTAATATGTTTTACTTATTTATCACAGGAGTGTCGGTGCAACAATGGTAGAAATGCTCACCCAGCAACCACCATGGCCTAAGCATAGCATGATTCAGTGGATGTTTCAGATTAGTCAAAAGGCAGAGCCACAATACGATCTTCCACCAACAATTAGTGCAACTGCAAAAAACATGTTGAAAAAAATATTTAATTATTCTCACGAAGCCAGACCAACTGCAGAGAAATTGCTAGGTAATCCTTGGTTTATAGAGAAATCTCCTGAAATAAATTTAGGTGAGATTGATTTAGTTATCTCGCTGTAATTTCAAATTCCTTTTAATAAGAGAAATTAAATTTAAAACTGTATCCAGACCTAAGACTGTATTCCAAACTTCACCTATGAGCCAACTGGAAGAGGTTGTTCTGTACGGATTTAAGTTTAAAGCTTGGGTGAAGCTTAGTGCTGTGTAGAAATGTTTCCTTCTGTTGTAAAGAAATGCCATTCTTATATTTTAAAATATCTAGCAACTGGAATTTAAAAATTTGGTTACTTAAAACCGCCAGTAGGCTACTTTTACTTTTTTAACAACATATTACATAAGCTGTTGCTGAAGGCACTACCCTGTGTCATTGTATTTATATGAAACTCTTTTATCGCAGGCAGCATTGTTCAGGAGGAAAAAGTAGTTCTGCCTCCACATCCCAATTCCATAGAACTGCTTGGCAAACAAATCATTTCTTCAGGCTGCATTGCTGTTGACACGTATGGTGGTATTGGGTATGTGGGGTGTGAAAATGGAGTGTACAGAATCAGCTTGTCTTCCGAGCAACTTTTTCCAGAAACCTCACCATTTATTCCTAGTACAAATGGTAGAGTGATCAGCATCTCGGTGTATTGTGATAGAATATACACTTTCTTTATTGATTCAACTGTGAATGTTTATGACCTTGAAGGAAATATTGTTAACAGTTGGACTCACAGACACAAATCAAACTTGTTAAACCAACTTGCTGTGATAGACAGTTTAGTAGTAATTCCTGACCTAAAAAGTAAAGCACTTGTGTTCTACTCTTTGAATGGGGAGGTAGTGTGCATACTCTTTGAATGGGGAGGTAGTGTGCATACTCTTTGAATGGGGAGGTAGTGTGCATACTCTTTGAATGGGGAGGTAGTGTGCATACTTTTTGAATGGGGAGGTAGTGTGCATACTCTTTGAATGGGGAGGTAGTGTGCATACTCTTTGAATGGGGAGGTAGTGTGCATACTCTTTGAATGGGGAGGTAGTGTGCATACTCTTTGAATGGGGAGGTAGTGTGCATACTCTTTGAATGGGGAGGTAGTGTGCATACTCTTTTGTCCTTTACTAAATAATGCTCTGACCAGAATTTGTGCCGCCAACAGTAACTCTCTTATTGTCTCCCATGAACACCTGTCATTAGTGTTCAAATTTAACACTTCACAGGGTAAAGTGATTTGGAAATGCAAAGAAGTGGCTCAGCCAGTTGGAATGACCTGTTATCAAGATGAGTTTGTTTTTGTGATTGACAGCAATGGCTACACATTCTGCATAATTTCACTTGAAACGGGTTTGTACTGCTTTAAATTATGTGCTAATAAAAGCAGAGAATTTTTTTAAATTTAGTTCAAAGTGTGGTTATCAATTTGCATACTTGTCACTCTGACTTTTTGACCTTTTGAACTTTTGATTTTCTGACCTTTTGACCTTCTTGACCTCTTTTATCAGGTCAGGTGCTCTCCAGACTAGCTTATAGAGGAGACAGCTTTGTACACGACATGGCAGTATTCAAATCAACTCTAGTCATACTTGGATATTGGAGTGAGAGGGTAAAGTTCTACCAGATCAAATGAAAAGCAGGCGTCCAACTCTCACAACTGCATGAACAATAAATATCATTTCTTTCTTATAATCTTTCTTATTTCAATCTTCTTTTAAAAAACTAAGATTTAATCTCATTTCTGGGAATCAACTTCAGAAAGCCACAAAAAAGACAATTTTCATTATTTTATTCACAGTAAGTTTAGCTCAACCTATTAGTACTACATTCCATATAAATTGCTAGCACCTGTGTTAGATATCTCATTTAATAAAAAACAAATTGATTTAAAAATTTTAGTTTAGCCTCATTTTAGGTCTATTTTCATAATTAGTTTTTTTCCATACGCTTTGATGTTTTGAAATGTTTTTGTTAAGCTCAAACAAATTGCTGCAAGGTATTATAATACAGTGCAAGTTTATTTGAAATATGAAAAAGTTCTGTTTCCAATTTTTTAGTATTCAGTGTGTAGTATATCTTATAAATTAAACCCTGTAAATAATGATGTGATTTGTTATTACTGTTAAAATGATACCAGCTGTTTGATAGCTTCTTTCTGATTTCTTTCCAGTGGTCTTGGATAGATTTTGAATTTTTGTCAGTCGTTTTGTTTTACAAACTCTTATAAATACTCACAATGAATTTTTCATATGTAAAATATAATACATATTCAACTAGTGCTATTTTGATGCAGAAGAAATAATATTGCCAGATCAGTTATTTTCAGTGTGCTTGGACTGTTTTAATTTTTTTTGCCTTTCAAAATCTTTCAAATATTTACACTTATTTTTATATGTATGATGTAATGTTATACACTTACCTAGTGCTGCTGTATTTTGATGCTAATTATAAAATAATATTGCCAGAGTAAATATTTTGCGCTTTTTTTAAACTATTTGTGAGTTTTACATGTTGCTTTGGTGTTTTTTTTACAGTTTAATTAGTCTAAGATATAAAATAAAATACTGGTAAAAAACAGTGCAGAAATATTTTATTATATGAAGCAATATTGCATTGGAATCGAAAGCATCTCAAACAGCGTAGTGGATGATTAGGTGTACTCTTTGACTACTCATTTTTAAAGAATGTTTTTTTCTGTCACTGTTCTGTACTACAGCATTATTCAGTAGCTTCTATAATTGATGTTCCCATCCAGGGCACACATTTTCAAAACCTGCAGTCTAAGATTCTCATTGATTTTTCTTATTGATTAAATTGAATGCAGATTTTCCTACTAGTACTCAGTACTGCATAAAAATAGTGTTGAAAGAATATTGGTATAATCAATTCTTTCATTGCATTGACAGAATGCCTATTTTTAAATGCTATTCATTCTTTCACAACTTGAAAAACTAATAAAATGCTTCTAAGAACTGGAGGTTGTTTGCTTTATTACCTAATCTGAATTTATCGCTGTACTGGATAAACTAAAGTCAATAGCAAAAATGCTATTCAAATATTGGTTAACATGCCTGACTGCAGGCTAAGATATTTGTCCAGCTTTAGTCCTATAGGTGAGATTTGTTGATTGTTGAAGAAAAATAGAAGTAGTAAGTGCCTATCAAAATACTTAGAGCACTTACTTAGGAGCTTATTGCTACTATTCCGATAGGTAAAGTATCACAGTTTGCTATTTTTAGAAATATGCTACTATATATATACCATGAATAATCTACAAAAACCTTCTTCCAATATATTGTTCATAATATTATATATTAGTATATTATATAGATAATAATTTATTTTGTTTTATTTTATCATATTGTGTTTTTACATCAAGTATTTGATTTTTCATTTGAAATGACTCCTTGTTAAAGCGATGCTATACAATATTAACAGCCCATTGTCACTTGGGGCAGGCTATTATTAATGAAACAGTTAACTTTTTGTTAGTGACATTTCTAACATTTACAGAAAAAGCAGAACGTATATTGTATGCCAAATATTGTTTTGACAGTTTGCATTGGAATGTTATCGCTTTTTGCATGAAATTATTTCACGTATTTGAAGTCACACATAGCAATAGGCCATAAAACAGGCGTCTTATATTATTACACAATTTCCTGGGAAAACCTATCCTTTATAGTGTTTGCTGTTTGCTTGATGCTTGTGTGATAGTTCCTTATCATGTTACATAACATGAATCATACATAAGCTGTTTCTAGAAAATTCCTGAATTCCAGAGGGATAATTGTTTGCAATCATACTCCGGACTCTATCTAAATAGTTTAGAATTGTGTAAATAGGTTTTGCATTGGGGAGCCACATTGCATGTACTGTTATCAATTTGCAAAAAACAAGTTAAATAATTGCAGTAATGCAGATAGCATTACAAGCCAGCTCTTCATGATAGGTGTTGCACTTCAGGCATTGACCAGAGCATCATTCACCAGCTATATAAAAAACTTCCAAAACTAATTTGAATTTCATTCTCTTTTAATACAAAACAACTTCATTTTGAAAAGTGAATAAGATCATCATCCTTCAAATTGAATTTCCTCATAATCTATTTTTAGATGGAAGTATTTTTTCAAGACCAAAGTAGCTTGTACAAACTATAATTGCCTCCACCAGGACTCAACCACTGCCTTCTAACTTGTACACCAGTGTGCTATACCATTACACTACTACACATTCCTTAGAAACTATCTTTGCTGTGAGTGGTTTTATTTCTTTATAATTTTAGATGCCAGCAGTTTTTCATTACAGCATTATAACACTGCGTTGCAATTGACTGTGCATTATGGGAATGGATGTCAGTATGAATTAAATTGTTTAATTAAATAAGTTTACATTAACTTATGGCTGTGGCTTCTATGTAACTATTTCCATTAGACAATGAAAAATCCATTTATGTGATGGAAACGCAGTTTTAGGAACTTTCCAGGAACTATTCAAACAGGATTCAACCTTCCTTGTGCGTACAACCAAGTTTATTTAAGCTGCATCTGACTCAACATTTATATCGGAAACTCTTATCATCAGGCACACCGTAAAGCTGTGCTGACGTGTGTATTGTTAACAAGGTGTAGCGGTTTGTTTATCTTGTTTTCATTGCATGAGCTATTAAATAAGTTAACTGCAGTATACATTCATCACGGCTATAAATAGTAAATAAGAGTGTAAATATATCATTAAAAAGCTCTGTTATTTGTTAGCAGCCGCATTGTCAGTTGTAAAGGAAGGCAGGTAAGTAAACTATAGCTTATTAAGTTTTTAAGAACAATGTTAAAGTAAATAACTTATTCAACTGTTTCAAGCCCTATTGCATGCTGTTACAACTAATTTACACACTAAAGAACACAAATAATGTTTAGAATAAATCTAGTGATAGGTACTAGGTGTTATAGAGCCATAATTGTGTTTGCTTTACTGATTAAGATTTGATTTGAGTACATTAACATAAGTTTTAATATTTATTATGCATGTTCTTTAATTTATTAAAGCATTTAATTGCATAGGTTGCCGGGTGAGGTTATCTTCTATATGCTCATTTAAATATCTCTATTTATTGCATCTGTGAAATGCTATTTGCTTAGCTAATTTCTGAATCCTAAATATTGGTTGGTGATATACAAAGATATAGGTTTGGATTTTAAACTGAGCCGTATGCAAGTTTTTTCTTTTCTAGTTCTCCTTATGTCACTGCTACCTGCTATTGTATACTGATTTATTTTACTTGATTACACCGTTTTGAGAAGAGTTATATATATATATATATATATATATATATATATATATATATATATATATATATATATATATATATATATATATATATATATATATATAATTTGCCTTTTGATGATGCTTCATATATTCCACAGCCTACAGTAGATAGCATACAGCTCTTTGCATTACCCACTCTAACTCCTATCTATCACTACATACAATGCAGTTTCTAGTTACCATGAAAGTCACATGACATATGAGTCATGTACATTAGTTTCTCTGGTCACATGTTTTATCTGTAATATAGCTCTGAGCACGTCAATAGTAGCTATCTATTCAGTTAATGCATCATGGATATTCAGTGAATAGCAGCTGTAGCAATGTACAGGTGTAAATGCAGTGAGATATAAGTGTTTGAATACCTCTCATACGTATCTCAAATATTGCTTTATTCCCGGAAAATGATTTTAGCTGATTAGCATTCATTTAATGACTTGATAAGGATGGAGTTTGTTATAACGTGACCAACTAAACGCGGTTCAATGTATAGGCATTCATTAGTTGTGTTAATAAACCATAAACATTTTTTATAATGCTGTCTTTATGTTTTTTTTAGTCTTTCATCAACTACAAATTATTATAGCCGCTAAAATTTCTTTTGAATCCTTCACAGCTAATGTATAAACAAATGTCACTGCATGCTATATTAACTGCATTCTAGAAGGGTTAGAGTTACACGTATTAGAGTTATTAGTAGTATCCAAGTCTTTCTCCCTCCAGCTCTCCTTTTTCCCATAGATTCTGGATGGCTGCGGCTTTTGTCTAACTAGCAACGACTGCAGTTATTATTTGCTGTGTTATCAAACAGACAGCAAATATGCTACCCGCACACTGCATAGCAGTCATTAATTGTTATTAAACCAATACGTTTAGATAATTTCAGGAAATGCATGCTAATAATGACTTTGATATTGGGTGTTAGTTTTAGGAAATATTTAAAGGCTGTACCGTAGTGATGGGCAATCCATTTGATACTCTCCGTACAATCAACATATGACAAAGTTCCATCTCTTAAATTGTCCTTAATTGGAATCCTAAGTCAGCTAGTTAGACTCCACATGTTGCATCAGCTTTGGTGATGAGCTCTTCTTCAGCAAAATTTTCAAAACAGGCATTATATGAAGATATGGAAGGTAGAAATACTTTTTTCTTGTTAATATAGAAAATAAAACATACTAGCATCTATATGTAACTGATCGTTTGGAATTTGTATATTAAAATAGCTTCTTAGTTTGCCTGGCAAGTAGCTAAGTAAATGTTTTGAAGTATGATGATTTTGAGAAGCAAGAGTGTTTTTGAAAATATTAAAGCAAGTATTTTTTGTCAAATTGTTCTACTATAAATTATAAATAAACATCTTTTTTGAATCACAGAATCATGCAGTAAGCTGCTTATTGGCACAGGAACTTTTGCTTCGGTTTGGCTGTACTTAGACGAAGAGAGACAAGAGGAGCAGGCTGTAAAGAAAATTGAACTTGGAATGGTTAGCGGCTCTACATACAAGAAAGTAAGAAAATATTAATTCCTATAAAGTTTTGGAAACCTATTCAACATTTTATAAAAATGATTTATTATAGCTTCTTCTTTTCTTTTTTGGCACAAATCTCTTTTTTTTTTCTGATGTTTCTTTATGAAGCAGTCTTTTGTGATTAGTGAGCAAAAGTAGCAACTAAAAAGATTCTTGTATGCGCAACAAGCAGTTTTTGCTAATAAAGGCTCATGTTTTTTAGAAAATTCACAGGGCGACAGCTGAAGTTAAGATATTAGAGAAGTTGAGTCATGATCGTATAGTCAGGTTTATTCGACATGAGCTGAAAGATGGTTCCTATGGACCAGGTGTGCCTTTCTGTACTCATTATCTGTTAGAGTAATGTGTATAATATCATGCAGATCGAGCTTTTCAGTATTTTTTAATCACCCACAAATATTTCAATGCCAACACAGTGTTATCAAAATATTGCCAATTTGAAATGCAATAAAATAATTGTCGATGCAAGCTTCGTTTACGAGGTTGTTTAAACAGGTCATTGATTTAAAAAAATTTTTGCGCTCTTTATAACCGTGCTGAAGCTTTTTTCCCCTTCTCTACCACTGTCACAGGCATACTTGCACGCTATTTACACTTCCTTTCATTGCAGAAACAAAGGTTCTTTGTATTTTTATGGAATATATGCCTGGAGGAACAATAAGAAAAGCTTTATCGTCTGGACCTTTTACTGAACAGAAAACTAAAAAGTGCATCTTCCAGCTGTTGGAAGGCCTCTCCTATCTCCACAGCAGGCACATCATACATCGAGGTATAAAAGGTTACAAAAAATATTTCAGATTGCCAAATTGTGTTTTCAACAAAAATTTAGGCCTACATTATAGACAAGCTATTTTCTTTTATATAGAAAAACTCCAGTGCCTTTCGACTACATCATCGAGAATTGTGCTTTCATTTGAATTTTATCACAATATATTCGACCCTCAAGCTGAATCTGCATACAATGGTTTCTTTCAAAGTGTCTACTTTTAATAGATTTTTATGTAAAACGCTGTCCTCAGTTTGATGACAAGTCATCGAGTATAAGATTAGTATTAGACTAACTAAAGTCATGAGGTTTAAAGTTGCATTACCAAATTTAGTGCATGCTAAGTATATTAACTTTATAACAAAAGAAACTTATAGGACAGAATTTAATACTACCTAAATGTAATAAATGTTTGAAAAGATACTTCTGCTAAACATAAATAAAGATTCTATTGAAGAAAGAACTTTTGCCAATAATATTATTTTTTACTCTACAAACTGTTATACCAAAGGTAAAAGGTATGAACTTATGGTGTTAACAAACATTTTTGACCCACCGGCAATCAAACCGCAGACCTGAAACTTGCAAACCAGCATGCCAATTATTGCATTGTGGGGGCTACATAAATTCATAATGGAATAAGGTTTGGTTCTCAAACTTAAATGCATATAGCTTTATGATTACCACTTTAAGCTTAACAGAAAATGCATATATAATACAACACCTTCAATCTTGTCTATTGATTCTCGAAGGAAATAATAAAATAATTAATTTTATTCTGGAACGATATTATTATTGCAGGTTCAAATATCCTGTTAGCTAGAAATGGAGACATAAAGATTTCAGACTTTGGCGTATCGAAACATTTGGAAAAACTCTCTACATTTTCAAGTACAATAGTTGGTACAAATACTGGAGAAGTTGGAACGGATAAATGAATGGCTCCAGAAGTCGTTGCTTGTGAAAAATATGGTAGAAAGGCTGATATATGGTTAGATACATGTTCAACATAATTGTCTACTAATCAACTGTCTAATTTTCATTATATGTTCTGATTTTAAACTATTTTTGCATAAATTACCAACTAGCCTAGCCTGGTGGTGATGCAGTACTATGAAGGTATTATCATAACCATTCATACCATAACCACTCAAACCATATAACCATTCATATCATAGCCATTCATACCACAACCATTCATACCTTAACCACTCAAACCATATAAACATTTATACCATAACCACTCGAACCATATAACCATTCATACCATAACCATTCATATCATAGCCATTCATACCATACAACCATTCCTACCATATAGCTATTCATACAATATAACCATTCATACCATAATCATTCATACCATAACTATTCATACCATAACCACGCATACCATTTAACCATTCATACCATAACCATTCATACCATAACCATTCACAGGACAACCACCAATTTCCATTTATATAAAAATATTCTTATTATTTTCTTTTATGAGCTCAGGTTGCATCTTTTTATCATTATATACTTTTTAAAGTGTTTCAGCACTACTCATTGTAATGAAAAATGTTTTAATTTCTATTTTGCACAGTCCGATATTGTAGCGTAATTGAAGCTGCTGAAAATTATATAAATTGCCAATTGTACATTTATATGTAAGCACTACAATATCTTCATGTTATGTCTCGCTATACAGGAGCACGGGTTCTACAATGGTAGAAATGCTTAGCCGGCACCCACCATGGTCAGAGTACAATGTGGAACAGTGGGTTTTTAAAATTAGCCAAAAAGCACCCCCTGATTACAAGCTTCAGTCTGAAATAAGTGAAGCTCCAAGACATTTTCTTAGTAGCACGTTTAACTACAATCAGTATAGAAGACCCACAGCTGGCATGTTGCTCAAACATCCCTGGTTTCATACAGGAAGTACTGAGACTGCTTACGGTAAGAGTTGTCATGTCTTAAGTTTTTTTATACCCATCTAATAAAATAGAATTAAATATTAAAGTTCTAAAATTAAGTGAACCGAATGCCAATATTTAGTTTTCAAACCTATTTTGTTGTAATTTCCATCATTTTCTGAAAAATTACCATTAATATCTGATATCAAAAAGCCGGATATTGAAATGATAAAGCTCATTGAGTTATGCTGATTTGTGTTCAAGCCTGTCCTTTAAAGTTAATTACATAATCAAAAAGAAAAACATATTTGATATTCAAAGCATTTAATTTACAAAAAAATTTAAATGACGGAATGTAATATTACATAACCAATGCATCATATTTGCTAGAGCTAGGTTGATTTTGAAAGCTGGAAGTTCCGTCAATATTTCAAGATTTTTGAATAATTTACACATTTTTATTATTTTCATTTTTTCAAATAGGAGCCGAAGCTGACCTTCAACCTTTGACCTCTTGTTCACACCCCAACACCATAGATTTCATCCATGGCATACGGTTTTCAGCAGGCTGCATATCTGTTAACACATACGAGAGTAGTGTGTATGTCGGATGTGAAAGAAATATTTACAAAATAGCCCTTTGTACAAGACAGATAGCACAACCCTCTCCTTTTATCCTGACTCCACTAAACAGGATTAGCAGTGTTTTTGTATATAATGATCAAATCTACATCTTGCATATCGGATCACTTGTTAATGTGTACAATCTTCAAGGTGACTTAATAGACAGTTGGTCGCACAGTGATAAACTACGTTGGCTGAATCAACTTGTGATCACTAAAGATCGAGTAATTATTCCAGACAGATCCAATCTAACACTAGTATTCTACTCTCTGAATGGAGAGGTAAAAAAAACTTTGCCCTGTGTTTTTCTTAAAGAACTTCAAACCCGAATATGCATAGCTGATAGTAATTCTGTCATCATATCTCAGGAAAGCTCAACTCTCATAATCAAGCTTGGACTGTCAAATGGTAAAATTGCCTGGAAATGTAGAGAGCTGATAAACCCAATTGGAATGACTTGTTATAAAGATATGTTTGTCTTTGTAATTGAGAATAACAGCTCCTCACACCAGCTCTGCGTCCTATCCTTAGATACAGGTCAGTGTTGCTTTGATATTGTAACATGCAGAGTTTGCATATTATACTAAAATATATATTATTCAATTATTAAAACTTTGCAGCTAAACAACGCTATAAATAATTATTACTTGTAGCTCATTGCTGCAAAAGTTCTAAAGTATGATGAAGGGGGCGAGTTTTAAAATTTGGTCTAGTATTTTTTCTCTTATGGTTTGCTCACATTAACTAAAACTGTTTTTTTAATTAGAAGCACTCAGTAATTAACAATCTCTGTTTATGGAGGCAACTATAGAGGTAAAAGCGAGACGATAATTTTATGTATCCATGTTCATTGAAAATGATCTGTTTACAGATATACATTTTAAAAATTAAAAGCTTTTTATATCATTACAATAAAAAATGTAATAAGGCAAACATGCAAGTTAGCATCGTCATTTAATATGATTGTAGTAATGCAATCATCTTTATCATGAATAAATTTGGTGGTAAAATAAATAACTTGGACTGACAGAATTAAAATTGCTTTCTACAGGACAGGTGCTATCTAGAATATCAATAGGAGGAGATGGCTACGTACACAGTCTGAGTATCATAGACTCCACTCTGGTGATGGCCAGATACTGGAGTCAAACTGTTGAAGTCTATGAAATAAACTAGACTAGCTGTGGGGGAGGATGAAGCATCTGCCGGACTGCAGCATTATTTTGATATCAGACAAGTCTAAACCTGTTGAGAGTAAATCATTTCTAATATTTCTTATTAACCAGTCATCTCATTTTTCTACACAATCAATGATAGTTCTCATCTGGCTGAGGACTTGTTATAAACTTCTTTCTGCTTTGTGAAAAGCTTGGGATGCTCTGCCATGCAAGTAGGATCTGATCGATAAGGTTTTAGCATATATGAAATTTTGATTATCAAGTATTGTACATCACCTGTTTGTTTGTCTCAGTCATAATGCCAGCTGTGTTGGGTATCACAGTTATCTAGTTTATTAAATTACACTATTCAGCTCTTTTAAACATGTATGCCAACAGCTTGTTTTTGTTGCTTAGCAACAGGATTGTAAATACTTTGTAAAAAAAAACCTGATTGATGGCAGCACATAAAACTTGATGCCTATGAAAAGGTACACATAGCCTTTATATATTTAAGTTAAAGGCAAATATTATTTTCCTGAAAGCAGAATTTAGATGCCATCTGATTGGTTAGGTTATAGCATATGACAGTTTTAATGTATCAAATCTAAATATCTTATGAAAATAGTTTGCTTAGCTTAGCTGTTTGTAGCAGTTGAGTGTGATGAGTTACAGCATAGTTATAACAGCTCCAATAATGTATTCCGCCCATTCAAATGTAAGATAAAATGCTTATATTATTTACTTTGTTGCTGAAAACTTTATTTTAATTTTTTTGTATTTTTCTTGCCTGTGATATTGTTATCTTTAAGCTTTTTTTGTCGATCAATTTTTTTATATGGTTACTCAATTTTTTATTGCATTTTCAATTATTTTAGAATGCCACAGTATTACATAACATGAAATGTAGCTAAATGTTGTAAAATTTTAAAATAATATGCTTTTCATTTTCACCATATTTTTTACTTGTTTGATGCCACTATTATATAACAAGGTTTGTTTTTAGCTTTCATCAGTTGCATAGTTTTATATACGTACAAAAAAAAATAAAATAAAATATATTATAGTTTGTGATTAAAACTGTGTTCAGACTTATTATGCTTATTAGTTTCTAAACTATAGATGTCTATAGTTTTTACAGTTATACCTACAACTATATACAAGCTGTAAAGATTAGACTTTAGCCTATAACATATTATACTAAACTGTACCATATATACGTCAATATTATAAGACTAATGCTTTTTATATTTTGCATGTTGCATATAAGCAAATTCAGCATATTAATATTTTATACAATCAAATTTGGTTGCGTGTCTTTTCTTTCTCTTTTTTATTTCAATATGGGTCATTTTACTTAATTTAGTACACACTGGATATCTTTAGTTTTTAGCTATTTTTCACCATTTAACTGCTAATGAACATAGGTTTTTGATCAAAACTAATAAAACACCAATAATTACACCTAAATGATTAAACTTTTTTTTAATTTTGGTTCATTTCCCATGTTTTTTCCTAATTTTTCGGCTACTTTTGGTTACATACCGTTACAGTTTTTTCGTAACGGTCAGCACTCCTGATAAATAAATAAGAAAAAAAATGGGAAATGATGCAAAATTAAGAAGAACCGTGATTATTTTGGTGTATTTATTGGTGTTTTACTAGTTTTGGGCAAAGATCCATGCTCATTACCATTTAAATTGTGAAAAATAGCTAAAAACTGGAGATTTCAGCATGCACTAAATTAAGTAAAATGACCCATATGCCTTTTGAAATCACAAAGTAACAACAGCCCTTAATTTAGATGGAAAGCTCAAAAAGCTAAAATAATGCCTGCAATATATTTATTTCCATCAACACAAAATCTAGTTAAAACTGCCTATTTCTATATTATAGCTGTAGCAAGGGGAGCAATTCTATTAAATCAGACAGATAAAATTGTCTTTGATAAATCTTTATAATTGATATTTAATTTGAACAGAATGTCTGTTTGTAACAGGAGCTTTGTGGTATAATGTAGTTGATGCAGCAATTATTAAAAAAGTAGGTTAGAAAATATTGCCCAACTGTGAGCTGTTTTATTATCTATCATATATGAATTGTCTGCTCATAAACAATGATTGAAATGAGAACGCAACTTTTAATGAATGACCAACAGACAACAGGAGTTGTGTGCTCACTTTCAAATCTGTAAATTAATAACCCTAGCCTGTCTTGGAGGAGTGTAGCTATTACAAGAATTCGGAGATATAACATCTCATTTCACAAACTCAACAGTATATATTGAACACAAATTATTTGTTTATGCTAAGACTATATATTCTGTAAACCATTGCAATGAGCTGCACTGAAGTATTTTAATTTTTTTATAATATTTTCATCTATATACTGTAAGTGGTGATTCATCATAATATGGTAAAGAGATTTGAATTGTACTCAACAGCATAAGGGCGTTAAAATTTAGCAGTAATTTAGAGTAGAACATTATATAATATGCACCTTCATGCACACATAAATGAGATTCAGTTGAATGTTAGTAATTTCAATAAATAGCAGCAATGTGAGTATATTAAATTTGCTATATAAGATGTACAAATGATGAAATACAGAATTATAATCAAAATAATTATAAATGAAATAGTATTTATTTGAAACTCAACTCCAACAAGTAACAGTTACTGCATGTCAATGTTAAACAATATATACAAATGATAATGCATTAAACAGAAGTTAAAAATTAAAATACGCATGGTTCTAAATAAAAAAGAATAAAATATTATAGTATTTATTGATGAGAATAGAAAAATGTTATGAATTTCATTCATAAAAACACTAAGGATTTAATAATCACACAAATATTAGTTTACGATGATATAACATAAACATATCAAAGATCCAACAGCTACTAGAAGACATACGTGATAAAAATTTGTTGCGTTACACAAAGTCAATGTAAAGATATTATATCTATGAAGTTTAGAAATTTTAAAATTTAAAAGAATGAAAACGAGGGAAAGAGAGTTAATGTGGAATTTCATAGAAGTTGTCTGCATCTGAAAGTGAATAGGGAGACAACTTCGAGCCGACAAACAAATAGTTTTACTCTCGAACAGAACTCCTATAGTCACCCAGTTCTAAAACAGAACGAAATAGGAGTTACAAATAGTGAGCACCAAATAAACTTTTAGAGATACTTTGTATTAAATATTGAGTATAAGTAGATATTGAATAATGAGTATTGATCGAATATTGAATATTGAATAATAAATATTGAGTATTGGATATTGAGTATTGAATATTGCGTAAAAAGTAAAATCTGACAAAATTATTAGTGAGTTGAAATTCACAGCTTCATTTATAAATATATCCTTGTACTTGTCAAGGTGATAGTTCTACAACACCTTGCAAACAATGCAAAATATGCAAACTGTTGAAACTGAATATATGTTGAGTGAACATACCTCTAAGCTAGAAGCTCAACAAAACTCGCTGAGAAAAGTCAAACAAATATACTTAAAGAGTAAAATAGCAATTCAAATAGATAATAATTATGGTTTGCAATTTTAGCAACAGATATAGCAGCATATTATTTCTTTACACAAATTGTAAGTTTACCTTCACTTTATTCTATAGAATTTTACTTGGCGCATCCATGATCCGGCAACCACCAAAGTAGAACCAGCTGTGTGTAGATCTGGTATGATAGCACGGGAATCTTCGAAAGGTATTCTGTGTAGAAGTTGCCCTGCGTAACAATCACATGACTACTGTTGGCTATATGTATAAGTCAAAATAATATTTACTGGTATATAAAATAATGCAGTTAACATGCAGTAGGAATCATGGTTCAATAGGGCCACTCTCTGTATGTGTTGTATATGTTAGATTTTAGTTTTCATATAATATACTAATAACCATGGCGAACATATGCAACTGCATGCATATCAAGACAACTAACCTGTATGTAATGATAGTACACAGAGTGTGGTAGGTTTAGTACCATCAGCCACAAGTACAAACTCATCTCTATAGCAGGTCACTCCACTAGGTTTAGCCACATCCTTACACTGCCAGATAATGTCACCTGATGAGGTGTCTACTTTGTATACTAGAGATGAGTGATACTGAGATATAATAACTGAGTTATTATCTGCAGCAGACAGACGTACAGAAACATCAGTGAGTAGAGGACAGGGTAAAGTGTTTACTACCTCCCCATTCAGAGAGAAGAATACTAGAGTCTTATTTAGCCAATCAGGAATAGCTATCTGATTGTTTATGATGACAAGCTGACTTGTCCACTTTGATTTATCTGTATGAGTCCAGCTGGTAATGGACCTCCCTTCAAGGTCATGAACTCTCACAGTATAGCCAGTAGACAGAGTATATATCCTATCATTATGTACTGAGATACTACTCACAGAGCCGGCCTCAATACGAAAAAGAAAGTTCTCAGCTACTTCATAACTTCTGTTGACTCTCTTTACACCATTGTTACCTCCAACATATGTAATGCCATTACAAATATGGACAGAATACACGAGTTCTCTAATAGATACAGTCTCTATTGGTTCTATTGCTATAAGGGGTGATCTTCGTTCAGAGGAGATACTTGCACTGCCTTCAGCTACAGGTTCCTTCTCCATCTCCACCTTCAGGTCTATATATTAATAAGAGTAATATATGAAGAATTACAATGAGTTGCATGGTTTAGTAGTAAGAAAATTATATAGGAGTATAAAAGTGGTCCTATGTACATCCCCATTCACCTTGGGGCTTTATTCAAAGCAAAGTCTTTCAGTCATTGTGTAATGAAAGCATGAGGGGAGATGTAATAGTAGGTGCTTTACTGTCAATAAGCCTGCTTATTAAACGCTGCATTCCAATATACAAAACTGCTGGTGAGGATTAGAGTTGTAAGAGCTTATGCTAGTTTTAGTGACCATTTCCTTTTGTAACATACAAGTATTTTAATTTTACTTTGTGAGCACTTGCCAGATTTGACAACATTATTATAAAGACTGTACTCAAAAATCTTGAAATGGACCTGATCTAATGATTGAAGTAGAGGGTTTATCATATGCTACCAAAATACAGAATAATGTATATATCTTAGCTATGGATACACTTATTCAAAATAGTAGAAACGAGATGCCATGGAAAAAATGAACAACGATGAATTATAGACTGTTGAAACAGACCAGAATTTTAGCACAACTAACTGAACTGAACACACTAAAAAGAGACATAACATAGACTACAGGTTGCAAAGAACACAAAGGCTATCAAAGAAGCAGGCATATCAAGCAGTATACACACAGCTGCACGAAACTGTATAGGCTGGATCAATTGTGTATAACTGAAAGACCTACACGAATAACCAATAATTGAAAGCTTCTAATTATTGAAATTTTTCTTCAGTAAATTGATGGAACATATCACCACAACACTTCAGATATAGATATATTATATGTGATAATCACATTTGACTAGTATAATTACAATGAATTAATTATTCAAAGTACCAGAATAACCTACAACAATGCAGACAAGCCGATGCAACACATTTGCTATAAATATGAACAATTTATAGCACGGCATAAGTTCAACAAAAAAATATATTGAAAATAGGCAATCAGTAATTACTAATTATAATAATTAAACAAAGGATAGCAACTGCAAAGTGTTGGTTTACCACTTGTGCTGCAGCTCTTAGCATTGAAATAAAATAACTTTTTACATTTTTGTTCTACAATCTGATAGGCTAGGCTTATTTTGAGACGTTGCAGCACAACTTACACAAGCTTTTTTAATTGACCTGTAATATGGCTGGTTGAGTTATAGGTCTAAGTTTTAATGAAGCATGCAACTATTTCTGGTGCCACGATACATGGGGAAAGTCCATAAAAGTGTTACAAACCTATTATAGTGAAAACGCTTTAGCTACATGATTTTTATGTTATAAATATAGAGAAGTTTAAATATTTGCAGCACTAAATTAATATTATCAGAGTGGAGTAAGCCCTTATCCAGTACTATACTACCAGACCAGTTACGGACAGGTTGAAGTTGAACTTACAGAGGGTTACAGGTTACAACAAAACGGGCAGTTTCAGCGGTACTTGCATACTACATGTAGAAAGAGACTTCACACTTGATATGCTGCATCTGAAATGATACTATTTATAGCAACAACAGTATTTGCTAGATTGTACCAGCTTACCATCATCTAGTGTCTTGAACCAGAGATGGGCCAGCAACTGCTCTGAAGTGGGTCGAGCCTTCTCATCATAGTTGAATATGTCAGTTAGAAGGTTCCGGGCTGTCTGGCTAGTTGATGGGGGCAGAGTATATTCTGGCTTTTGCTTTTGATTAATCTTAAATGTCCATTGAACTGATTTCAATTTGGGCCACGGCGGGTTTTTTGTGAGCATTTCTACCATTGTAGCTCCTGCACTCCTACAATTAATGTTAGCTTAAGAAATATGCTAAAAAATACTAAAAATACTTGCAAAGCACTCCAGATAAACCTAATGTTAGAGTGACTTGCTGATCTAATAAAAGACTGATTAACTTGAGACTATAATATTTTTACTTTAAAACCATTTTAATAGTGAAAAACAATTCTATAACTAGCTAAAGCTGTTCAATAAATGTTTGATCAGTTTGTTTGATGTTTCCGAACTCTATAGAATACGGACCATCTCAATAAGACGTTACAATATGTGTGTTATCTGTTTAAACTCTTATGCATAATGTGTTTCAGTTCAATTATGTAATTAATGCTGACAACTTCTGAGGTTTTGTAGGGCACCTGTCTGTTTTAAAACAAACACAAACCAAACATCTGCTTTTCTACTGTATTTTTCATCAGCAACGACCTCTGGCGCCATCCATTTAGCAGTTCCTATTTGGCCGGTGTTCGTACGAGCTGAGAATGTAGATAGTTCATTCAACTGTTTTGATACACCAAAATCTGCCAGTTTGAGGTTGTCATTAGCATCGAATAAAACATTTGACCCTGAAAAAAGATGTAAACAATATTATTGACAAATAAAAAAAAAAATTAGTAGATGTATACAGTAAACAATTACAACACCTTGATGCCTATGAACAAATAATAATTTAACCACCTTTCACATCTCTGTGTATCAGACGTCTGCTATGAAGATAAGAAAGACCTTCCAGAAGCTGACTCATGCAGCGCTTCGTTTCCTTTTCAGAGAAGGCACCAGATGCATCTAACCGACTACTCACTGAGCCCCCAGGCAAGTACTCCATGTATATACACAGAACCTGTATCTCTGTCACAAGAGATTGAAGATGTTGATAAAACAATAGCATTAACATATGTGAAAAAACAGGCAGACATTTCAGAGCAGAGATAATAATTGGTTAAAAAATAAAAGAAAGGGTAAAACTAGTAGTTCAACCAATTTAAAAGGCTGTGAAGATCACATTTCATATTTGCAGTCAAAAGCAATTCACGCACATGAAACCGGTAGTATTAGTTACACACACACACACGCACGCACGCACTCGCACGCACGCTCACACACAAATATCTAAATAATTTTTTAGAAGGTTTTATTAGCAAGTAGCCATCTGTAAGTGTATGCAAGTTTTAGACAAGTAAACAAGATGGCTTAAAGTAGATTTTCACAAAACGTGGTGACTAAGCATAAAAAGCAATACATTTTATCAAATTGTCAGAATTAAGTAATTGAGTTTATTTTTTATGTAATCACACCTGTAGAAAGGCTATCTCAAATATTATAAGCATTATAAGCTCTACCTGGATGTAGCTTATGTGGAACCAACTCATGTTTAATATAGCTGACTACTCTATGATGATTTTTCAACTTCTCCATCATTTTCACTTCCTTCATCGCATGATCAATTTTCTAGAAATAAGTTCTTAGAATAACCATAGAATGCCAAACATGTAGAATTTAGATAAACATTATAGTTAGCTGTGAAGAACAGAAATATCTCTAACTACAACTCAGTCAATTTAATAAGCAGCTAAAATATCGGAGTACGTTCAAGACTAACTTTACTCGAGTGCACAATTAAGATTTATAATAAATATTATTATTTGCAGTTTACTGGCAGTTATAAAACATTCTCTATTAAAGCAGATTTGTATTTTCATGTTATTTAACCACTTATTTGATATGAACAATTTCACCTTTTGATAAGAGGAGCTGGCAACCATGCCAAGGTCAACCTTTTTCACTGCCCAAACTTGTTTAGTAATCCAATCAACATGAGTATATACTGCTCCAAAAGATCCAGAACCCAGAAGTTTGTTGTGTGGTACTAAAACGTTAAATATAATTTTATACAGCAAACTTGTTAAATGCAGTGAATTTCAACCGGGAAGTTCTATATGATACAAAAACCAACCTTTGCTCAGTATGCAAACCATCTATTTAATGAAAACACTAACACAGTAAAATGTAAACACTGTACATGCAGTTCTCTGTAATAAACCTGATCTTATAAAGAAATGTAGACCTGCTAACATGGAAATTGTTTTTGCTGCGATATATACCAACAACTACCATTGGTGATGTTAAGCAGAGAATCCAGTCATAATTGTTCCTGTGTCTCATATGAACCATTGTCCTTAGCCCGATCTAACAAAAAACCCCTTATATCATAAGTTTCTCACAGGGATAGTGGCTATAAACTTGCGTGAATTTGTTCCTGCTACCCTAACAGGACAAAGCTGAGATAAATGAGAAAAAAAATCATAAGGTTGCTCACATCAAAAATGTTTTAAAATGTATTAGTACACAATACTTTTACAGAAGAAATTACGCTGAACAACTGTTGAAGCAATGATATTTCGTTATAGTTATCACAAGTCTAACTATTAGAGAATAGAATCTGAAAGTGCTCTCTGTTATCTTACATTAAAAAACAAGCTTGAAAAACGTACTAATTATATTCAGTATAATGTATTTCACTTTTTTATAAAGGCATAATATAATACATAACATGAAATGACAAGAATTCTTAAAACACGAAGTTTCCATATAATTTAGCTTTGCGCAATGCTTCAACATTTTTATTTATTGATCATCTATTATAGTATATGTATTCCTAAAGCTAGTACATATGTCTCTATGTCAAATAGAATTAGTGATCTTTAAGCTAATAACATAAGTGACAATTGGCAGTAGAAAATACTGAAAAAGACACACTTTGTTTCTTACTTAAAATTCATAATTCAGAGAGTGTAAATACTAAGCAATAACTTATCTCACCTGCTATACTCGAGTTACTCTGCAGTTTTGGTCTCTTTGCAGAAGTAGATGAATCCACAGGAAGCGCTGCACCAAAAGCATCATGTGCTGTCAATATAATATTACAAATTATACATTTAAATTGAAATAACAACACATTGAATTTACTAAACTACAAGTTACTAAACAGAAGCATAACATGTAAAATTATGATTACCATTACATGACCTGGTCTAGTTATAACTATTTTACTAAGAACTACTTTACTCAATTAACTAATTAGCTAATTTTTCTAAGCAGTGAATCAATGCTGTTGTTGCACTTCTGTGACTTGTGCATCAACCAATGATTCATTTTCTAGAACCCAAAGCATTGTTGTCTGACACTTTGCGCAGTATGTCAAACATCTCAGGGAAAACCGAGAAGAGTAAAATATTAGCACAAATGCAGGAAACAAATTTGATTAAAATCCTGGACTTAAAAATTGCATAAAAAGCACCAAGTGGGAAAATAAAAAATTCCCAAAAAAATACTTGCAGCTTGTTATAAATTAATTCAAGTAAATATGCAGTAAATATTAAGCATTAGAGTTTATCACCTTTTAAATCTGAGTCTGTCTTCGGCGGTGGTCTTTTTGTGGAAACAGACAAATCCATTGTAAGTGCTTCACTCAATGACGGTGTGCTAGCAGTATAGTTGTAAGTTCCGCATCTACATTAAAGCAAATATTAAAATTATTAATTCACATTGGTCATAGTATCGATATAAGGATTAGTCGGTTGTTAGGTATGTGAAAACAATGTGTCTTGGTATGCACACAGCTTTAGAGACGATAATAAAACTTCATATATACAATTTTATAGAATCGCATAACTCCAGAACTCTATTAGCATTACAAAAAGGGAATGAGAAGCTTGTTTATTCCAATAACTAAAACAATAATGATGAAGCAAAATGACATCAACTACAATAGCTGATTACCTATTTCAGTCACTCAAGAGTATATAATCTGAAACACGTATATTTTAATTGTTTTAAATATTAGCAAAAATAACACCAACACCATGAAATTATCATCAAACTTGGACTTCAGAGTACCTTTGAAGCCTCTACTTCCTACATCTACTAGTATTTCAAAGCTTATACCTACAAGTACAAGCATTATGAAAACGTTGTCACTTATGCAACTAACTATGAGTATCAGTGTCAGTGTCATTTGATATTTATTACTATTTTAGTTACTACAGATACTCAAGCTGATTGAAGATATGAGCCTGAAAATTAACGGTCAACAACAATCAGTTAGTTAACCTATATTAGATTGAAAATAACATAATTTGATAATACTAAATTACAGCATAACCTAAACTATATAACTATCATATTTTTATTCTCAATCGGTAAAATAGTAGTGGCAGTTGAAAGCTGAATTCAAATATAAATGTTACACATCACTGTGAATTTATAGCATAATGATAACATCATTATTGCCTAATGGGCATCATACTTTTAATGCTATTTTCAGCTTCATCATGATTATCATGATCATGATCATCATGATTATCATGATGATTCATGATCATCTTGATAGGGCCGAAGTTGAAAGTCACACGATTACAGAATCATTCTGAGAATGAGAATAACTTTTAGATTTTAAACTAGGCCTAAAGTTTCAATTGAAGTTCAAGTGGATACAGCTAGACTAAAAGAAGCATTTTGAAATTGATATTATTATCATAAAATAATTTGTGAAACTTAAGCGTAAACTCAAAGACTAAAACTAAAAGTAAAAGTAAAGTGAAACTGATTAACTCATTAGACTTAATGAATAATCATTGACATTAGTCATTACTCCTCAAAGTTAATCATTACAGACGAGTACTGATTACAACTACAGATAGTTGTACAAGTACAACTACGAATTAATTAGTATCGTATTCCAATAGTCAATTACAATCACACAAAATCAAAATGACAAATAATGTTTTAACATAACTAGTACTGCATGATAATAATGAACAATTGCAAATGTTTTAGTCGCAGGAGGGTACTTATTTGACGACATCAGGAACATAAAAATTTAATGCGCAATAACACATCATTTCTGGTAATTCCGACCAATTCACGTCGTTTCTAACATCGGAAGAGTTCTCTTCAGTTGCTCATAAATAGCGTCGCCCGCAATATCACAAGTTTTTGTTCTATAATCTCGACCAGTGCCAAGGACGAAAATTTAGTTTAAACATCGTAAGCATCCAGGTTATTTTGATAAAATCAATTACTGTTAATTAGAAGATCATACTTTTTTAGTAGCATTCACAAAATATATACAAAAAATCTCAACTCAATATACCAGAAAAAATGAATTAAAATATATGTGTTAATAGCACTGATATTGACGTGACCGTGGCACATGAAAAATCTGAAAAAAGAGTTGTCTTCTTTTTTTCTATATCAATATATAGAGCTTGTCGTGAAAATAAAGATTTTTTTAAAAAAATATTGTGACCCTCTGGTAACTTCCTGAATTTAGAAAATTAGCTCATATATTTCTTTTCATGTGGACAACAGCTCACTTTTTTTAAAATTTATTTTGAAGCTCTTTTCGTAAAAAATAATCAAAAGTAAAAAATCCAAAATTTTTACAAATTGGTTCGGGGCTTGACGTGAAAGGCATTTGGACGAAGATGTCAAGGTCACCATTAATAAATTTATTTCATCACAATTCACAATACTGCACGGAAAGTTAATGAAGTGAGCTGAAAATTAGGTTGCTAGCATATTGATATACATTATATTGATTGTTGCAGTATTATTTTTTAAATTTGTTTTGTTATCAGTTATGTTTAACTTCTTCATAGAGCTGCTGTTAGACTAAGAGTAAGACATAATTATAATATTAGCAACAATGATAATAATAATATTTATATTAAATTAAAATTATTATTAAATTCACGGTGAAGTATCACTATCACTATGAGTATGAGTATCGTATAAATTAATTATGAGTATGAGTATCACTATGACATTAACTCAATCAATGATTGACTATTACTATGAATATGAATATGGCTTCTAATTCTTGTAACTTTTAACTATGACGATGCTGATACTGATAGTGATAATCACTGCCAGCCCAAGTCTCATACTCATAGTGATACTATTAGTATTAATAATTAGTATTACTATTAGTACAACTACTAGTATTACTCATAGTTCTGATAATGATGCAGATGATAGTTTTAAAAGTTCTACTTCTACTTTTATAGTAAGCTAGATTGTATATGTTGAGCTCTACTCATTTTTTACTACTAATTTGCTAATACTAATAGTAATAGTAATACTAATAATAGTTATAGTTGTTATAATGATAGTAATACTAATAGTAATAATAACTATTTCAATTTGATAATTTATGTTTTATAACAGCATTATCGCTTATCATTTACATTGGTTCATAATATGCTTATTTTAATTTTGCTTTGTGTGTTTTGTCATGTTGTAAATTTAAGTTCGTATGGTTACTTAATGAACTAGAGAACTAGCCAAATGTTATGTAGCGGTTGCAGTAATTTACTATAAACTCAGTGAAATTTAAAACCTAATTGATATTACTATGACATTGATTGTACAGAGGTAGCTAAAATATACATTAAATTACCATTAATTTTAATTCGCCAATACACTATGAGTAGAACAATCAAATGCAATGATAGAAAATTAATTAGTCATAGCAGCCCGTTGCTTGAGGAACATTGAGCTACAGGTCTAAAATGATGTAGTTTTGTGATCCCTTATATAACAAAATAATTTTTTCAAACTGGTTTAATACTTTTATTATAAACACGCTCATCAAAGTAACATGTTTTTGATGTATATTCTATTAAAAAAGCAATCACATCAGGTTTTCAATTTGTATGTTGTACAAAGTTTATTATGGTGACAAGTTACTAAATTATATGGTTCAGCTTTGTAAAGTAAAGCTGATAAAATAAAAACAATTATGTGATTGTTTTACTGCTATATATTAAATTTAAATGAGTTGAATAATATCCTAGTGCAGTGAATTAGATATTTTTTTAGCTTTGGTACACCTGTTTGTTATAGGCTAACATTCCACCAATAGAAGAATGGTGCAAGTAGAAGAAATTTCAGGCGCAGAAAGCTAAGGAGCAGTCAGAATGCTGCCAGAGTTGTGAAGAGGCACTTGAAAAAGCTGAATTTCAATAATGACATGAAATTCGTAACAGATCACCCTGGTGTATTTGAACTGACATGGCCAGCAGAGTTCTCGAAGTCACATACAACAGCTATTTACATCATCATGGTTAGCTTAAATTTAATTCCTATATCAGTCTCTAATATATAGTTTGATATCTGCTGTAAATTTGCTTAAGGAGCATACACAACCAAAACTGAGTTACACTATAGTATTTGTTCTTGAATATATTTACCAAGATAAGTAGATTTGCTAATTCATTAACAGTAAAATTATAATGATACAACAATTTTTCTTTTAGATGATTCAATCAATAACACAAGACACTACAACATGGTTTTGCAGTTATAGAGTATTAATTTTCTGGCTCTTTCCAAATCTTCATAGAAGGCAAAGAAAACCACTGTCAGCTTGCCTTTATAACTGAGTGCACGCGTCTTCCACCTACAGATGATGATAAACAATTTGCTGGTGTGGAACTTTCTAATTTTGTTTACAATGAAGATAGATTATAGGACATTATTCTTTATGTAAAGATTGTCAAGTTTTGTTATAATTGAGAACAGTTTTAGTTTCAATAAATCGGTTCAACATTATGGACATCATTGCACAAGCATTTTAATCTTTACTATCTACAAAGGTATCTGATGGACTACTTGAAAATACAAAACTATGCTCCAGATACACAATGAACTGACCAGCAAAGTTAAAATGAGTTGGAGATGTAGAACATAATATCTTGTTCAAGGCTTTTCCCTGCTGTTGGAACCTTCTACTTCAGAACACTGAATTGAACAAACATATGTAGATGTATGAAACTTTGCAAACAATAATAATGTGAAATTAGTTGCTAAGTATTACATTGCTAATAAATACAGCATTGTGTAATGTTTTATTTAATTTTTTTTGAGCCATTTGATCTATAGGCCTGCATAGTATTTACTATATTATAACTAATAAATTGCAGACACATTATGTCAGACCAGTTTCCATTTAAATAGAATCGTGTAGGCTATCAAATTTGTAGAAGTAAAAAACCGAATTCTTATTGAGTAAAATACTTGCCTTTTTTTTCATGATGCCTCTACTGCTAAAAAGAGAAGTTTTTATCAATACAGCTCCATCAATCTGTATCCTGATGAAGCTAGTAGTTTAGGAACATTTGTGGCGGGGAGTGTAGGCTGAGCTGCAGTATAGGAAGAACCCCAACATATGTAATCTATTCAGCACATTATATGTATATTTATTCAAAAAAGAATTTAGAAAATGCTTTATGAAGCATGAACAAAGTAAAAATTAATGCTGGTGAAAGTAATATTATTACACCCATTAGAATTACTAGCAGCTATAGCATTAAAATTATGTATTTTCATAAAAATGTGTCTAATTTATGCTACAAAGTTATTACTGCCAAAGGTTACAAAATTTACCAGTCACATTCATGCAGCTGGTGGAGAATAACTAACTTTCACATGCAATAAATACAATTAGTAGCTCAATCTAAAACTAATGCGCTATTAAATGTTGGGAGTATAAGTTATAGTTATTCTAAGGAATAATTGCAAAAAAGTTACTTAGAGGAATTTAACTCTTATTATAATGTAATTATCTTCCAAGATATATTACAACATCACTACTTGGATGCATACAATGTCATATTTATATTGGCATCAACATAATTTTCAATAATTTCCAATCTATTAACTTGAGCATTATGATTGTGATTATTTTATAAATAAGGCGATGATTAGGCACTGTTGGTATTTTGGTTCAATTTATTAATAGCTGTAACAGGCAGAGTTGTAAATATAATGGATATATCAAAATTCCAATGGGTATAGTACTCTAACACAACATTGATACTAATAATTGTAGCCACTTACTCTTAGAGTTAGTGAATAATGATACAGTCATAACAATCTGAATTTCAATCAGCATTAGAGATAGGCTGACTGCTTTATAATATTATAGTTATGTCAAATTGAATTTATTCACTATAACTATAAAATTTATGATTATAATTATAAATTAAAATAATTTAAATATTATATAATATATTGATAATTATTGGACTCATAATTATATTTATTGTTATGATCATTATGATTATAATTATTTAATATTATCTTTGTTTGTATTTAAAGTTGTTCTTTAAATTTAAAGTTGTTTGAGTTTTATAAATTTATTATAATTATATTACTGTATAAGTATTGCTATTAGTATTAGTATAATTAAATTATTATAATTTATATTTTATTATTTATATTATTATTTATTTTACTTTTTATTTTAAGACCAGCAGTTCAAATTAATACTTGTGTCGTTTGTTTTATATTATAACTTACAAGTATAACTATTAACATAATAATTTTACATTTGTTATTAGTATTACTATGAATATAAATATTTATATTAATATAAATATAGCTATTGGTATAACTTATACTTATAGTTATAACTAATATTATAAGTATTAGTTTCGAAACTGATTCTGCTCCGTAACTGATACTGTCATATGATTATCATTATGACTGATAATAGTATTAATAAATATAACCATTGAATATTATTAATAATAGTTCACCAATAGGCGACAGTCATAGACTTAGAGTGAGAGTCATAGACATAGTGATAGACTAGTGATACTCATAGTCATACTGATACTGTGATTCAGTTTCACTGATTCAGTTACAAATTTTAAAACTTGGTTTTACGTAGACAACTACTAACCTATAATTCATCACAAAACGGTTGAAAATCATCATTTACTGCATATTTAAGAGTAATTTTCTGGTAGTGTGGTCGACATGATAATTGAAATTAAAATAGGGAAAATAATTATTTTGTGATTTACAGCAAGTTACAAACTAGCGAAATGGAATAGTCCATTTGAAAACAGTCAAATTAGTTACCTTTCTTGATGTTGCGTAGCTAACGTTAGTTATTAGTAGCCGCCCGAAGAGTAACATTCATGTGATTTGAACTACGAATAACGAGAATCTGTGACAAACCCGCTTCTTAATAACTTTACGCGATATAAACTCACGCTACAATAGGGCTATTTTGCCATCCCCACGTCAGAATAGGACACGGAGGGCACGCTCGCGGGCAAGTCTGGGCAAGTCCAAGACACCTAATATGACCACTTTTACTTACATTTTTGTAGTGTTTTCGTATAAGAAATTGGATAAAATGCTGATAAAACAGTTGAAAAGCATGCAAACTTTTGCTCAAATGTAATAAATAACCTGGAAGCTTACCGCCTTTAAACATCGTAAGCATCCAGGTTATTTTGATAAAATCAATTACTGTTAATTAGAAGATCATACTTTTTTAGTAGCATTCACAAAATATATACAAAAAATCTCAACTCAATATACCAGAAAAAATGAATTAAAATATATGTGTTAATAGCACTGATATTGACGTGACCGTGGCACATGAAAAATCTGAAAAAAGAGTTGTCTTCTTTTTTTCTATATCAATATATAGAGCTTGTCGTGAAAATAAAGATTTTTTTAAAAAAATATTGTGACCCTCTGGTAACTTCCTGAATTTAGAAAATTAGCTCATATATTTCTTTTCATGTGGACAACAGCTCACTTTTTTTAAAATTTATTTTGAAGCTCTTTTCGTAAAAAATAATCAAAAGTAAAAAATCCAAAATTTTTACAAATTGGTTCGGGGCTTGACGTGAAAGGCATTTGGACGAAGATGTCAAGGTCACCATTAATAAATTTATTTCATCACAATTCACAATACTGCACGGAAAGTTAATGAAGTGAGCTGAAAATTAGGTTGCTAGCATATTGATATACATTATATTGATTGTTGCAGTATTATTTTTTAAATTTGTTTTGTTATCAGTTATGTTTAACTTCTTCATAGAGCTGCTGTTAGACTAAGAGTAAGACATAATTATAATATTAGCAACAATGATAATAATAATATTTATATTAAATTAAAATTATTATTAAATTCACGGTGAAGTATCACTATCACTATGAGTATGAGTATCGTATAAATTAATTATGAGTATGAGTATCACTATGACATTAACTCAATCAATGATTGACTATTACTATGAATATGAATATGGCTTCTAATTCTTGTAACTTTTAACTATGACGATGCTGATACTGATAGTGATAATCACTGCCAGCCCAAGTCTCATACTCATAGTGATACTATTAGTATTAATAATTAGTATTACTATTAGTACAACTACTAGTATTACTCATAGTTCTGATAATGATGCAGATGATAGTTTTAAAAGTTCTACTTCTACTTTTATAGTAAGCTAGATTGTATATGTTGAGCTCTACTCATTTTTTACTACTAATTTGCTAATACTAATAGTAATAGTAATACTAATAATAGTTATAGTTGTTATAATGATAGTAATACTAATAGTAATAATAACTATTTCAATTTGATAATTTATGTTTTATAACAGCATTATCGCTTATCATTTACATTGGTTCATAATATGCTTATTTTAATTTTGCTTTGTGTGTTTTGTCATGTTGTAAATTTAAGTTCGTATGGTTACTTAATGAACTAGAGAACTAGCCAAATGTTATGTAGCGGTTGCAGTAATTTACTATAAACTCAGTGAAATTTAAAACCTAATTGATATTACTATGACATTGATTGTACAGAGGTAGCTAAAATATACATTAAATTACCATTAATTTTAATTCGCCAATACACTATGAGTAGAACAATCAAATGCAATGATAGAAAATTAATTAGTCATAGCAGCCCGTTGCTTGAGGAACATTGAGCTACAGGTCTAAAATGATGTAGTTTTGTGATCCCTTATATAACAAAATAATTTTTTCAAACTGGTTTAATACTTTTATTATAAACACGCTCATCAAAGTAACATGTTTTTGATGTATATTCTATTAAAAAAGCAATCACATCAGGTTTTCAATTTGTATGTTGTACAAAGTTTATTATGGTGACAAGTTACTAAATTATATGGTTCAGCTTTGTAAAGTAAAGCTGATAAAATAAAAACAATTATGTGATTGTTTTACTGCTATATATTAAATTTAAATGAGTTGAATAATATCCTAGTGCAGTGAATTAGATATTTTTTTAGCTTTGGTACACCTGTTTGTTATAGGCTAACATTCCACCAATAGAAGAATGGTGCAAGTAGAAGAAATTTCAGGCGCAGAAAGCTAAGGAGCAGTCAGAATGCTGCCAGAGTTGTGAAGAGGCACTTGAAAAAGCTGAATTTCAATAATGACATGAAATTCGTAACAGATCACCCTGGTGTATTTGAACTGACATGGCCAGCAGAGTTCTCGAAGTCACATACAACAGCTATTTACATCATCATGGTTAGCTTAAATTTAATTCCTATATCAGTCTCTAATATATAGTTTGATATCTGCTGTAAATTTGCTTAAGGAGCATACACAACCAAAACTGAGTTACACTATAGTATTTGTTCTTGAATATATTTACCAAGATAAGTAGATTTGCTAATTCATTAACAGTAAAATTATAATGATACAACAATTTTTCTTTTAGATGATTCAATCAATAACACAAGACACTACAACATGGTTTTGCAGTTATAGAGTATTAATTTTCTGGCTCTTTCCAAATCTTCATAGAAGGCAAAGAAAACCACTGTCAGCTTGCCTTTATAACTGAGTGCACGCGTCTTCCACCTACAGATGATGATAAACAATTTGCTGGTGTGGAACTTTCTAATTTTGTTTACAATGAAGATAGATTATAGGACATTATTCTTTATGTAAAGATTGTCAAGTTTTGTTATAATTGAGAACAGTTTTAGTTTCAATAAATCGGTTCAACATTATGGACATCATTGCACAAGCATTTTAATCTTTACTATCTACAAAGGTATCTGATGGACTACTTGAAAATACAAAACTATGCTCCAGATACACAATGAACTGACCAGCAAAGTTAAAATGAGTTGGAGATGTAGAACATAATATCTTGTTCAAGGCTTTTCCCTGCTGTTGGAACCTTCTACTTCAGAACACTGAATTGAACAAACATATGTAGATGTATGAAACTTTGCAAACAATAATAATGTGAAATTAGTTGCTAAGTATTACATTGCTAATAAATACAGCATTGTGTAATGTTTTATTTAATTTTTTTTGAGCCATTTGATCTATAGGCCTGCATAGTATTTACTATATTATAACTAATAAATTGCAGACACATTATGTCAGACCAGTTTCCATTTAAATAGAATCGTGTAGGCTATCAAATTTGTAGAAGTAAAAAACCGAATTCTTATTGAGTAAAATACTTGCCTTTTTTTTCATGATGCCTCTACTGCTAAAAAGAGAAGTTTTTATCAATACAGCTCCATCAATCTGTATCCTGATGAAGCTAGTAGTTTAGGAACATTTGTGGCGGGGAGTGTAGGCTGAGCTGCAGTATAGGAAGAACCCCAACATATGTAATCTATTCAGCACATTATATGTATATTTATTCAAAAAAGAATTTAGAAAATGCTTTATGAAGCATGAACAAAGTAAAAATTAATGCTGGTGAAAGTAATATTATTACACCCATTAGAATTACTAGCAGCTATAGCATTAAAATTATGTATTTTCATAAAAATGTGTCTAATTTATGCTACAAAGTTATTACTGCCAAAGGTTACAAAATTTACCAGTCACATTCATGCAGCTGGTGGAGAATAACTAACTTTCACATGCAATAAATACAATTAGTAGCTCAATCTAAAACTAATGCGCTATTAAATGTTGGGAGTATAAGTTATAGTTATTCTAAGGAATAATTGCAAAAAAGTTACTTAGAGGAATTTAACTCTTATTATAATGTAATTATCTTCCAAGATATATTACAACATCACTACTTGGATGCATACAATGTCATATTTATATTGGCATCAACATAATTTTCAATAATTTCCAATCTATTAACTTGAGCATTATGATTGTGATTATTTTATAAATAAGGCGATGATTAGGCACTGTTGGTATTTTGGTTCAATTTATTAATAGCTGTAACAGGCAGAGTTGTAAATATAATGGATATATCAAAATTCCAATGGGTATAGTACTCTAACACAACATTGATACTAATAATTGTAGCCACTTACTCTTAGAGTTAGTGAATAATGATACAGTCATAACAATCTGAATTTCAATCAGCATTAGAGATAGGCTGACTGCTTTATAATATTATAGTTATGTCAAATTGAATTTATTCACTATAACTATAAAATTTATGATTATAATTATAAATTAAAATAATTTAAATATTATATAATATATTGATAATTATTGGACTCATAATTATATTTATTGTTATGATCATTATGATTATAATTATTTAATATTATCTTTGTTTGTATTTAAAGTTGTTCTTTAAATTTAAAGTTGTTTGAGTTTTATAAATTTATTATAATTATATTACTGTATAAGTATTGCTATTAGTATTAGTATAATTAAATTATTATAATTTATATTTTATTATTTATATTATTATTTATTTTACTTTTTATTTTAAGACCAGCAGTTCAAATTAATACTTGTGTCGTTTGTTTTATATTATAACTTACAAGTATAACTATTAACATAATAATTTTACATTTGTTATTAGTATTACTATGAATATAAATATTTATATTAATATAAATATAGCTATTGGTATAACTTATACTTATAGTTATAACTAATATTATAAGTATTAGTTTCGAAACTGATTCTGCTCCGTAACTGATACTGTCATATGATTATCATTATGACTGATAATAGTATTAATAAATATAACCATTGAATATTATTAATAATAGTTCACCAATAGGCGACAGTCATAGACTTAGAGTGAGAGTCATAGACATAGTGATAGACTAGTGATACTCATAGTCATACTGATACTGTGATTCAGTTTCACTGATTCAGTTACAAATTTTAAAACTTGGTTTTACGTAGACAACTACTAACCTATAATTCATCACAAAACGGTTGAAAATCATCATTTACTGCATATTTAAGAGTAATTTTCTGGTAGTGTGGTCGACATGATAATTGAAATTAAAATAGGGAAAATAATTATTTTGTGATTTACAGCAAGTTACAAACTAGCGAAATGGAATAGTCCATTTGAAAACAGTCAAATTAGTTACCTTTCTTGATGTTGCGTAGCTAACGTTAGTTATTAGTAGCCGCCCGAAGAGTAACATTCATGTGATTTGAACTACGAATAACGAGAATCTGTGACAAACCCGCTTCTTAATAACTTTACGCGATATAAACTCACGCTACAATAGGGCTATTTTGCCATCCCCACGTCAGAATAGGACACGGAGGGCACGCTCGCGGGCAAGTCTGGGCAAGTCCAAGACACCTAATATGACCACTTTTACTTACATTTTTGTAGTGTTTTCGTATAAGAAATTGGATAAAATGCTGATAAAACAGTTGAAAAGCATGCAAACTTTTGCTCAAATGTAATAAATAACCTGGAAGCTTACCGCCTTTAAAGATCCATAAGCGGCTCCGAGTTGGTGGCTAATGAGTGTAGTATTTTGCGGTTCTCAAGTTTGAATTTAGTTCTCCCACTTCAAACCTGAAGGACCCAGATTACTAAACTCATTAACCCTCAACTGGTCCCTGCTTATAAAAATATAGTTTCAATTATACAAAGTTACAGATCAGGGGAAAGAAAGACCTTTCATGTTTAACTTATTAGTTTTGTCCCAAAATTTTACAACGATAAGTGCTGAGAGAAAGTTTTTGCAATCAGAGAAATTTTACGTGAACTAAAACAAACCCTAACTATAAAAGCAAGAGAGTAAACAAATCAATACAAATTTGCATTTAACCTTTATTATTTATTTCAATTATATTATTATAATTTTCGAATGAAAGTTGTGAAAAAATGTAATTGTCGAAAGAACTCTTTAAAATTTCTGTTCTTAAATATTCCATGCTAAACTATCTTGTACATCTGTTAAAGAAGTTGTAGGCTTGAGCTAAGGCGGATACAGCTGAGCCAATAGCAGTGATAGCGTCTCGCACAATCATGTCACTCAGCCCTTCTACGTTTGGTGCAGCAGCTTGATTAGCATCCATTCCCAGGACTTTGGTCTGCAAAAGCATACAGTGATAATGTTAACTGCTATACATAGAGGCTATGCTATGAAACAATATATTTTCTACTACATTGCAAAGGCTATATGTTGACATATATTTTATTTTAGCTATAGGCCTACATACATTAGTAGAGATTATTAATTTAAAAAGACATTCTATATAATGCTATAATAAGTTATAGACCATGTGCTGACATATCTTCTCTACGATATATGGTAAAGGCATATATATATGTTTTTGTATTTTTTAGTCTTAGTATAACTAAGCTGGACTTAAGGGATTTTTGCATTTCAATATAAAAATTGTTTTTCAAATAGAAATTAGCAGTTGACTATGCGTCATATTGAAGTATAAATCAGTAAATCAAAATTACTGCCTTAGAGTAATTGAACAGAGAGAATCATACGATATGTTTTATAGTATTGTTATTTTTCAAATTATAATATTCAAAACTATGTTGATCAGTATAGTTTATATATGATATATTGTTATATATATATATGATATATATTACGTATATAATATATGATATCTCATTTTGACAATACAAATTTTGTAAAAATAAGATAAATTAATTTCTATAGAATGTCCATTAATATTGTCAATATTTTAAGTTTGAACTTTGCACCATGATAAAACTAAATAAAGTGCTAATTCTATTTTTTCCAACAGAAAATTATTTAGTTTGAAGAAATTTGGATAAAAGTAACATTTTATATAAAACAGGAAGCAAATCAGTAAATAATGACTCACCCAGCCCCCAGACTGACAGAGGAATTGTGTAGCCAGTGGGTTGTTCAAATAGCACACTAACCATGATATAATGTCGGCTGCCCTTTGTGGGCACCCGCATCTAAGAGCCTGGATAGCCAAGTCTGTGATGTACACAATAAACTGAAACAAATAATTGGGTTTATTAGGTGAAAAACAACCATGCAATCAATCATATTAATTAATATACAGCAACAATATTTTGTTCATGAACAAGAAAAATCTTCTCAAAATCTTAATAGGTCATCAAAAAATGTGTTTAATATTTCTGCATATTTCATGGATTAAAAGAAGACCAAACATTTTTTACATAATTTACAAGAAGCTGTAAGCAAAATCTGCTACACATATGTATATACTTTTTGAGCCTTTTGCAATAATAATTAAACTATTATATGTAGTGACATATTTATACTTTACGTAAATTATATTGTATTATTTTAAGAAACATGATAGCATTAAAACAATTTAACTTTGATAAAAACATTTTTATTTTTACTATTTGCTAAAAATATGATAGAATCCAAGTACTTGTAGTTGAAACTAAAATATAATATTTTTAAAATTTTTTTCCTGTAATTGACAATAAACGCTAATTAATGAAATGCAATGTCTTCTGGTAAAAGGTTATATATGTGTGTCAGAGAGATAATTCTGGCTGTTTGCCAATATTTTAATAAAAGTATAATGTTATATTTACCATGCTTAGACGTCCCCAGTTATACTTTCCGTTAAGAAAGTTGCTGTCTCCCAGCATATGAAGGAATCGTTCCGCCTCAGATGATGATATAGAGGGAGACATATTGTCACCACCCTGACTCACTATTTGACCATATTCTCTGTCACTAACCAACTCTGCTCCTGAAACACAAATACTCAAAAATTTTTCTTGTGAAAATTGCTGTAAGAATATTAAAAATTAGTACAAATTATAAATTATCTTTATACATAATCTTTCAATTTAATTATGTATAATTATGTCATTATTAATTTGTTTGTGTATTATAAAGCAATAATGTATTTTGTCATATTTTATTATGAAACAATATTGTGTTCTGATACAATGCAATAATAATTATATAATATATATGATAAGAACGCAGTTATTATATAGTATGTAATGCAAGAGTCCTAATATAATATTACAATATTAAATATTGTAAGTTTTATGTATAAGAATGTAATTATAAAATACTCTAACATAACAAAATATTACCAATATTAATTGCACATTTTGATATGATATAACAAAAAGATATTGTAATACTATCATGGGCTAATGATGTATTCATTGTTATAAGTTCCGAAAACATATTTTTAGTGTTCAAAATTTTAGTGACTCATGGAGTGTAATTGGTGTATTTAGTAAAAAACATTAGGCAAATTTTGAAAAAAGCAATAAAATTATTGAATAAGTCCTTACAACAATGCATTATAATTTAGTTGGCTTATAACTTTTTCTTTTATCTATTGCCATGCAGCTGAACATATTAAATCTTTTTAATTATGGTTTTGTAAAATAGTATAATGTCTATTGACTATCTTAACAAATTGTTTTTCATATAACACGAAAATGAAGTTGACTTTACTTAGTATTAGATACAATAATAAATGGCCTCTCTACCTTCTAAATTAAATAATTTTAGAAATTTTAGATTAAAGTGAGCAATGTGTAGGTTCAAAAGGTCAAAAGGTCAAAAAGAGCTTAAAGGTTAAATTCACTTACTGACTGAATTCAGTTTGGCAACAACCTGTCTTAGTTGACAGCTGTCGTTCATTTCACCTGCAAGCACCTGCAGTTCAGGGTATCCACATGGACTAAACCCCACGTCTCTTACTCTGTAAACAAAAGTTTCTCATAAAATACAATTTACATTATATTTAGAAAGAAAGTTGCTAGTGGATTTGGGCTTAGGGTGCAAATTGAAATTATTGAAGGAGCGCTTACACTTTGTTTATAAAAATATGTTTTTGTCATCTGTGGCTGCGTTATCTTTATAATTTATTAAAAAAACTTGTTACATAACTTCTTTATTTAAAGGTATCACAGGTTTTTGGCGCATAATAGATGGACACAGGCAAAAATATTGAAAACATCAGTCAAAAGTTAAACCTGCATACTGCACTATTTTAAGCACCAGATTGTTTTGGATAATACAATATAAATTTACCAAATTCTAAGATTCAATATATAGATTTCCAAAAATTTGTGCTTAAAAAATAAAAGTTTAGGCTAATTTTGCAATATTACTGTTGAATTAAACTTATTTATTTTGCTCAATTTCTAAAGTTTTAGCTTTTCATACTAGAACTGCCCAATCAACTAAACATATATCTTTCGATTTTATAGGCAGCTTCTAGTATAAATATAAGTAAACAATTTAAGTATAACAAATATAATAGATATGAATATAAGCTAAAAAACATATTTATATATATAAATATAAATGACAAATAATATAAATTTAACCAAATTATATTATAAATGTAAACCCTTTCCAAAACTTGAAAAATGTTGCTTATATTAAATTGATATTTTAGTATATGATTTGATACTGATAAAGAAGTTTTTGTTGTTTGTACTATGGTATACTACAACAATAAACAGGGTTCCATTTAAGTTGTAAATTTTATAATACCTTTGCATCATGTAGGCAATAGCAACATCTTTGGTAGTGACAGCCATCTTATCTTTGGATCTTTCAAACTTTCAGTTATGAAGGTAATTAATTCAATGATGGCATTTATTGATGACATCATAATATATCTTTATAATATGGCTTCATCACTTAAATTTTAAAAATCACAAGAAATATTTAACTGCAATTCCAGAGAAACCATTTTAGTTAGCTAGCTTGCCTGATTTAGACTAATAACATACATATGAAGCTACAAAATGATAGCTTATAGTTAATTCTGCCTTGATGCTAATATGTTATAGTGGCCATGTTGCAATGTCTTTATAATTGTACAAATAAAATAATATTGGTATAATAATATTTAAGTAATAATTCTTTATTTGTATTCTGCCAAGAAATTGAATATTAACTATATTGCACCAAATGGTAAAGATTGCAAAAATTAAATTAATATAATATAATGCTATGTTGCAGTGTTTCTATAATTGTACATATAATTATTGACATGGTAATAATATTTAAGTAATAAATTTTTATTTGTATATTCTGCCAAAAAATTGAAAATTAACTATTGCACCAAATGGTAAAGATTGCAAAAATTAAACATACTCTTTATGAGAGTTTGATGGAAAAAAAATTGTGAGAGAAAAACAAAACATGTTTAGATATACAAGTTGAATCATGATCTTGACCATCTATCATAATAAGAACGTATTCTAAACAACGCAATAATTCCTAAAGCAGCTGCAGCTACGACAAATAGTGCCGCATCGGTTACTTCTGAGGCAGTTTGAGTAGCTTCAAAGTATTGACCAGCTGTAGGCATTGTATCGGCTTCACTGCTTTCAGCTACTCTGGAGCTTCTAGGCACTGCAGATTTCTTCAAAACTGCAGGGTCTTTAGCAGCTGCAGATTTCTTAGCAACTGCAGATTTCTTAGCAACCATAGATTGCTTAGCAACTGTATTTTGCTGAGCAACTTTAGAATCTTTAACAGTTGCAGATTCCTGAGCAAATGCAGAATCTTTACCAGCTGCAGATTTCTCCGAAACTGCAGAATTTTTAGCAACTGCAGATTCTTTAGCAGCTGCAGAATTTTTAGCAGCTGAGGGTTTCTTAGCAACGGTAGATTTTCTAGCAACTGCAGATTGTTTAGCAGCTGCAGATTGCTTTATAGCAGCTGCATATTGCCTAGCAACTGCAGCATCATGGGCAGCTGCAGAATCCTGAACAAGTGCAGAATCTTTGACAGTTGGAGAACGTCTGGCAGTTGCAGCCCCTTCAGTAGCTGCTGCCGCTTCCACAGAATGTTGTTCTTGGTTGCCAGTTACATAAGGATAGCTCTCCTGTAAGCACACACATATACATTACAAGAAGTGACTAACATTGGTATCAATCAGGTATATGGAAAACAGTGCGCAGTTCAATTGATTATCTCAATGATGATTGATTAGGCAACAAGAGAACTAAATGTAAGATTGTACAGCTATATACATGCAAGGGTTGAATTTGTCTCATATAGGACTGACTGCGTTTTATTTGAGATACAGCTGAAACATTCTCTGTACATACAGATGATTTAAGATGGTGATTAGCAAAGAAAATATAAAAATAATGCTTCATAATACAGTAGTATATATTATATACCTCATAATACAGTAGTATAATATATGGTGTACTTCATAATACCGTAGTGTATATAGTGTAATTCATAATACAGTAGTATATATGATATACCTCATAATACATTAGTATAATTATGATGTACTTTCTCTGTATAACTACACACTTACCCAACCACCGGACAGTCTTATGAATTCCCGAGCTTCACTGTTATTAAGGTAGTCTGCTATCCTCTGCATCACTAGAATTACTCTTTGCTCTGTATCTCTACTCAAGACCTCAATAGCTATTTCTGTAGCCGTTACTATATACTAAATAGAGATAAAAATAATATATGCATATATCTATATATAGTTATATCTTAAATTACAGGTGTTTTATGAGGATCGACCTAACAAATATAAAAAAAACATATTTTCACTTACATTTTGAAATACTTCTTTATTTATTTTAAATTTAATTTGCATACCAATTTAATGTAACATAAATTAAATGAATTTTAATAACTAAGCTATTAATACTACAAAAGTCATGCAACAACATAAAATTAACTAAGTTGATGTACCAAATTTTTTATTGTACCCACATTTATAAACAAAACTATTTAACTATTCAAAGTAGCAATCAACTTTGAGATTATTTCATTGCACTGAACTAGGTACCATTAAACAAGATTTAAATATTAATTTTAGTCACGTACTCTATATAATTGGCTAAAAATGCAATTATACTAAAACTGCTAAAACCACTATCACTAAAGAACTTACAATGTTGATATTATCCCAGGAGTAGTATTGGTGATTGTTGAACACCCTCTCTGCTAAGAAATTGATGGCTCTTCTAATGGCCACAGAAAACCTCACTGTCGGAATATGTCTGCTACACACGGCAACTTGCCTACTCAAAATACTTCCTGACCCTAGCAGAGCTTCTCCTATAAACATGGAAACATTCTTTCACTTATTCCTGCTTTGTCCTGTTTGGGTAGTGAGAAAAACTCGTGCAAGTTAATAGTCACCAAACCTGTGAGAAACCCCTGATAAAAGAATTTTTGTTAAACCGGGCTATAGACTTATTTACATGAGGTACAGGAGCAATTTTGACTGGATACTTTTCCTAACATCACCCAATGGCCTTTGTCGGGTTCAAACCCATGACTTCGAGTTTACTAGGCAAACGCTCTAAACCCTAGACCATGTCTGCTCCCTACTATGAACATGGAAATATTTTTTGCTAATTGAATTACACAATGAGCTCAATTTTAATTAAATATTTTACCATCTTTTAGAAAAACCGGAAAGAAACAAGACAATAAATTTTTAGATAAGCAGTTACTTACTTGATGTACAGTTACTTATTAGTGAATAGTTACTCAATGTTGAACGGTGGCTTACTGTTGAGGACAGTGACTTAGTGACTTGGTGTTAAACAGCTATTCATTATAAACCAGCTACTTAAGCTGTTAAACTGTTACTTATTCTTAAGCAGTGACTTACTTGATGTACTTTTACTTGCTGTTAAAGAGTTACTTACTGTTGGACAGTTACCTACTTCTGGACAGTTACTTACTGTTAAGGGTTTACTTACTTCTGGACAGGTTCTTACTGTTAAAGATTTACTTACTTTTGGACATTTACTTACTGGTAAAGATTTACTTACTTCTTGACAGGTCCTTACTAGGTGAATTAAACTCCTCTGCGATTCTCCCCACCAGTCTGGTATTCCGGGTACTTGTGGCCAATGCTTGGATTTCTGGGTAGTCCGCTAAATTAATCTTCAATTGTTCAATTCTAGAATATTAAAAAACTAATCACCAAATCTGTAGATAAAAAGAAGAAATTTAAGGGGGAAAAGGGGGGGGTAGTTGTAGCTTATTAAATTCATATAAATGAACTGCAAAAAAAAACAACACCTTCTGCCTCATCAGATGATTGATCTAAAGGTAAAGTCTATAAATAGTACAATTAATAGCAATAATTTCTCCCCCAAGTCTATGTTGGGAGCATAACTCCTGTAGACATGTTGCTGTTGCAATGCCAAGCATAGAAATTAATCAACTTAAAACAAAACAATATACAATTGTTCTTATAAAGTTAAATATGAGTAAGAATATGTTATCATTCATCTAACTGTGACTTGAAACTTCTTCACAAACCTACCTCTTTAAAAGACAAGCAATTATGACATCCTTTGATTCAATCGGCATTTTGTAGACGTCCAGATACTACTCTTCTTGTTCTCTGTATTTCTTGTTTCCTGATAATCTTCTAAGATGTCAAGAGATGTTGATCTTCGTATTTTTTATTTACTACCTTTTTCACCAAGTTTAGAAAAGATATTTTATGCTATTAAAGTGTTCCCCCAGTGTCGTAAGTGCGAGCTTTTCTTTTAGCTAAACAAAATCTATTTTTATTCCTGCATCTGCATCTGTGCATAAAAGCTCTGTTGGAGTCTATTGTAAACTTTGAGCTAGCATAGCATTTTTTCTAGAACTTTCTAATGTAACAGTTTAGAAAATGCAGCATTAAAAACCTATTTAGCTCATAATTACAGCTTGATTCAGCTATGAATATTTTGTAAGACGGCAGAGCAATTACCTAGCAGTGCAACATTACTCTGACTGTTTTCACCAGCATTTTAGCTGTTTGATTTTCCCTCCTTACAAATTACAGATGTTCCAACTTTGAAATAATATCTTTTGACCCAAAGTAAAAAAAAAAACAGCTGGAAAAATTGTTTTCAACCATCAGAAGTGTAAAGCCAAGCTCCAGAAGTTCTTTATAATCAGTTTAAATAACAAAATAGTTGCTAAATAAAAATACATAAAAATATATTAAAACTAGTAAATAGAATTCAGTATTTATTTTTTAGCATAACCAAATAAAATTAAAGTTGCATGCCTATGTATATAGCCTAATAAATTGCACTCAAGAATATTTCAATTCGTGTTGTATCATTACAAGATTGATATGGTAGGTATAATGTTGAGCAAATAGAGCTTTTCAGGTATGAAAGTTTTAACCAGGAGTTGACCAAACTACAAGTGTTGGAAATTACATCAATTGTTTTCAACTTTCTTTCCACTATCTTTTTTTTTTATGCCTTTGTAGAGCTTTGATTAATTTATTTGGTCACACAAATTCAAGTATAATTATAGGTATGAAAATTAAAGCGGTTTACTCAAATTGTATTCAGTTTTTGAATAAAATATCTTTGTTTGATAGTTTTAAATTTATTTACACAGCAACTCTTTGAAAGTCACTAAAATAACTTTAAAAACCACGAATAAATTTACATATACTAATTTTGAACAAACATCACAGTTGATGCTTTTTTAATTTTAGTTTAAATATAACTTTACAAGGAACCCATGTATAATTACTCCATATAACTTTGCTTACAAAATTAGCTACATAATTTAAATAAATAACTATTTTATTTTTGAGTCAAGGAGTGCTTCAAGAATTTTAAATTTATAATAGATAAAACATAATAAACTAATATTTTTTGCAACAAAAAATGTTTTATATTTGAATGACTGTTAGCAGAATTTTTCTTAAAAAAGCTGGAAGAGTTATAAGAAAAAAGTATGAAAATACAACTTCCAAATAAAATTTCTATGTTTCAAGATTTATTACAGGCTATGCTAGAAAATATAAATAAATTGCCTAAAAATTGTCTGATAATAACTTTCACACCTGGTGAAATAAAACAGCATATTTAAGCTTTTCAAGCAATTAAATTTTAAATGGTAGATAAATTTATCAATGCATGTGTCGAATGTTTAAATTTGTGCAACTTTCTTTTTGTATAATTTTATTTCAGCAAGGAATTATTGTTATAGGTGTAACAGATTTGTCAGCAAATGACCTTTATATATTATGAGCAGAAAGAGCAGTTGAAAGTTTTTATTTAAGTTTATTTCCATTTCATGTCAAAGTGCATAAGAGATTTGGACAAAAATATCACAAAAACTAGTATATATTTACATAAGAGCAACATTGCTAATAATTACATTCATTTTAACAAGGAACTTAGGATTTTTCTCTGTAGAATTGAACTAACTTGGACACTACAACCATGGTTGCTGTCCACACAAAGATGGCGAGTGACATTCGATATACGAAGTCTGGCAAGCTTTCTTCTTCTTGCTCGTGTTCAATGATAGGAAGGCTCTCCTAACAATTCGAAAAAAAATGCAATACAAAGAAAAAAAATTGTGATTATAAATTTCTAATTTTAGTATAAAAATGCAGCACTTGATTGTTAATATAACAATACTATAGGTCAATTTTTATTCTAATATTAAATTGGCGTCTACCTGTTTTGCAAAACAGGTAAAGTTGAAAGGTAAAACTAAAGAAAAAATGTCAGTAAACTGGGCAGGGCTTTTTAACAGTTTGTAGAATAACTTCTTTTTAATTTTTTGTTAATTCATTTTCAATTAGAAATGGAAAACTTGAGTTTTTTGTATAATCACACAAGATAGTGTTTCAATATAAAAATATTCAATTTGCTGCGATTAAAGTTGGAATTTAATAGTTTTTTATTTAAGAAGATTTCAATATAACATTTTTCCACTCTTAAATCAAGTTGTTTAAACTATCATGCAAATGTACTATAATTGAAGTGTATTTAGTTTACAGAAAACGCACAATGAGAACTTTAATAAAGCAAACTTGACCCAGAAAATTTTTACTTTAATAATGGTAAAGCTTTCCAAAATTCAGGTAAAAACTAGATTTTTTTTGCTTGGAAAAACATCTTTGTAGCCCAAATATTGAGTAGAACCCAAAGTTTTTGATGTGAGTTAGAAAAAAAGTTGTTCAAATGCATTTCACATACAAATACAGTTAAGGGCTAGAATATGTAAAAGCAGGAGAGATATAATATATTATATGAAAGCATGAAATTGAATAAATATATAATAATTTTAAATATACTCACCCATCCTCCAGCATTGGCAAGTATTTCCTTAGCCCTACGTTTGTTTAGAAAAGAGGCAAGAGCGTTTATCAAGGCTATAGTTGTTTGTGGCTTGCCATTCTCAAGAGCTTTCACTCCCACATCCGTAACAAAAAGCACAGCCTGAAAGTTAAATACATAAGTTAAGACAAATGCGTTTTTAAATTTTGTTTTTCAGTTTGATAATTTATATAAAGTCTGAAACAAGTGACCAAATTTAAGAACACTAAAGATTAATGTTAAGACATTGAGTGGTATACAAAGAAACACACCTATTTAGAATTTTGTTGAGTAAACAGTAGTTCATGTTATTTTTGAACACATTAATAATTTGGAGGTTTAAATAAAATTATTAACAAGTATTTAATTAATAAAATCTTTTAGCACCAACTTTTCAATGTGTATATAATGTAAAATAATTGCCCCCACCGGGATTCGAACCACAGACCTCTGCCTGGGTAAATTCCACACTAAATATATTATATTAATGTAGCTACAAAAATTATAATTCAACATGTCTGTCATTACACAGTCTACTTATAAACATAGAAATAATTAGCAAACATATTTTAAAATGCTTTTACAAGTACGTAATGAGTATAATATAATTATTTAATCTTCATCTATCTCTGCTTTGTCTTGTTCTCTTATAAGGATTATATTATATTCATGTTAACAATTTTGATTCATATTTTAACATAGATTGGTCATAATAACATCAAATGACTCAAAGTCAACATTTAAACACAATTTCTTGGTTTACTCGTTGTTTAAATAACAAGAGGATGATAATTTGACCTTCACCTTGATCAGGTTCTTCCAGGTATACTGTTCAGGTGTAAAGACGTGATTGCACATTCTCCTAACATACAACCGGGCATACCATTCAGATTTAAAAACTACTTCTGTGGAGTCGTCCAAGTTGATGTAATACGTTGCGCCAACCACAGCAGGTCCTAGATATATTGTAAAATAGAAGAATTTATATATTGTTATGATGCATTGCTATACAACTTTTCAATATCCATTATTGCATTATGCCATGAATTTTTTTATTGCATAATGCAATAATGGCTAATAAAAGTAGTTACATCAAATGAAACTCAACTATATAAGTTAATGCAAACCACAAACCGCAATTAATCTAAGGGCATTCATTTGAATATAACGTCATGGAAATACATGCAGTGTATGCTTCTCTATTTCAAATTGATGTTTGAATGGATAAATTTGTTGTTGTAGTTTGCATAAACTTATGATTGTAGTTTCTTTCCATGCAACTGTTTTTAGACCTCAGAGAGAAAATTCAATCAAAATTTCAGGCTTATAGAAACGCAGTAAATGTCATATTAGTGAATACTATAGTAAACTAATGTCACAGTGAATATCACAGTGAATGTTACAGTGAATCTTACAGTGAATGCATAGTAAATGAATGTCAGAGTGAATGTCAGAGTGAATCTTACAGTGAATGCATAGAAAATGGATGTCACAGTGAATGCTATAGTAAACGAATGTCACATCGAATGCTAGTAAATTAAGAACCTACTTGATGTTTTCAACTTTCTCACGACTTCTCTCAGCTCGTAGGTGTCCTCAACTTTGGCAGATAACCTCTGGAAGCGTGGATAGTACTCTGGGTTTAGTCCAACATCGCTTAACCTACAGAATTACAGTGAATTAAATCTTGTATTGGAAAGGAAATTGTTTCCTAATCTAACAAAAGCAGTTATAATGTTGCTCAAATAAATATTCAATCATAATTGTTTTTTGCACAAATGGTAACAAGAATAACTTTGAAGACTTCTTCCAGTCAGCTGTTTTTACTATGAATATGAATTCATGCAAGTTGTAGAAGTTAATCATAACTGTTTATAAAAAGTGTAACATTAGACATAAAGCAACTAAAAGATAATAAATAAACATCTATACATGTGTTTGATTGTTTTAATTCAATTAACATTGTGTCAGTTTTCCGTACAGATAATAAAGAGTTAAAACTATTCTCACCTCTCAAGTAAATAGGCAGTGAGCACTTGATTAGTTTGTAAAGGCATTTCTACTTCTACTTCAATTAGATCTACTATGTCACCTTCAGAGAGTTTCTACCAGAACTCAGTTTCTTGCAACCTGACAGTCTTATAGCTTGTATCTTGCTATAATATATATAGTAGCTTTAAAGCTATTTTTGTAGCTGTTTCTAATGATCAAATTTTAAGTTGAAAATTTTTCTTCCTATACCAAAACCTGCATTTATAGCCTTAAATATTATATATTTATAATAGAAACTGAAAAAATAACACATCTACATCTTAACTGATTAATTTTTAATATCTGATTTTTTGCAGAAATCTTGTTTGTTGTATAATTAGTGATTTATTTGATAAAGAGAGTAATTTTTTTTACCGGTATTTGTTTATGCATCACTAAAAAATTATATTTACTAATATATTTCAAAACAATTATTGCTTTTTTCAAGCTTTATGCATCTTATTCATAGGTGGAGATAAATTTTTAATGTCTTTGCAAAATATATGAACCTTATAAAAGATGACTTTAGATAGATAATCTTTACTACACATTATTATAGAAAAAAACATTTTTGTGGGGCAAAAAACAGTAATACAATAATAATAGACACTATTTTTAATGAATACTTATTAATGGAATATTTTTTCAAACAACAAAAAGTATGGAATACGCAAAATTATTAACTTAATGCAACTCAAATGAATTTATTTATGTGCTAAATAGCAAACAATTAATCCAAGTTCATTTAAATATACATTTATTTCAATAATAATCAAATAAATTGCCCATAAAATATGTATATATTGCACCAAAATAACAAAAGCCTCTAACTAAGACGCGTCTATCTAAGATGACACCAATATTTAAAGGGAAGTCTCACTAATAATCTTCGCATGAAAAAACGTTATTTTAAAGCATTCTGCAGAAAAAAATGTATGTATAAACAATCGATTTTCATCATAATGACACACCATATACTATTAATGCCTTTCAAGTCTATCCACATGTCTCTTTTATTGATAGCTGATTATCAAGTGTAAAAGAAACACTATTCTGAAAAAGCAATGTCTATTTACTATTATTTTTAATTATATAATATTTCCTTTACCAATATAATTTTTACTGTTAGCAATCAGTTTAAAAAGGCAATCATTTTTAATGCAGAAAAATTGTTAGTGTTACTAAACTTATAGACAAAAGGCAACATATTGACTGAGTAAAGTTCTAATTTTATTCCAAAATGTAGTTTTTGTTTGAAGTTATTAGCATATGGCACGCACTAATTTAAAAATCATGTCCCTTTGTTTTTGTTGACTGACCACAATGTTGTTAATCTAATAAATAAATGAGCTAAGCATAATTTAACATAATATTTTTATTTATTGACCACAATGCTTTTTATGTGTTTTGTGTATATTAAGCTAAGTTAATTTAACATATTATTGTTTTAATTTTAATTTTTCAAAAGTTAAAAAATTATTTTAGTTTGAATATGCAAAATATATTACTAATAATTTTTTATAGCTACACTGGCTATAGCTTTGCTTTGCTAAAATTTATTCAAAAGCTTTATCTGGAATAGGTAATGCTTTTGCTGCTATATCTAAGTTACTTACTATATATTTAAGTTGTCAGTAAAAGTTTAAACAGCAGCAATACTATAGAAACATACCATTTATAGACCCATAAAAGGCTAATTAAGTCAGCAACTGTGGTAACCAAGTAACATGCTTCTGCAAACGAGACACGTGATCATTTCCTACTTCCTGAAGAGGTAATTTAACTTTTAGCGTGAAAATAATTATTTTGTTGTGTTTCTCCTTATATGCATGTTTTGATCAAATATAAATTGACAGCTGGTAATTACTTAATTTCAATGTAGGATTCAAAATTCTATGATTTACTTCTATAGCCAAAATAATTAATAATTTATTAAAATATTCTGTAAAGAAACATTTCATTTTCTAATTACTCAACAGTATATTCTGAGTCTAACTGTTCAGTTGTAATATTTTAGCAGGTGAAATTCTTTTGTTGGTAATTTTTTATATTATAATCAGCAAACTTTTTGATAATTGAAAAAAGGAAGTTTTTGTAAAATGGTTTCACCCCACTGGGATTTGAGCCTGAGACTTCCCTCTGGCTTGCAAGCAAGTGTGCTAACCATTACACCACTTGAATCACTGGGTACACAACACTGCAGATTTGAAAATTATTGTGTTATAGTGTGACGTCACTTGGAATGGATCCCAGTGATTATTTAGAGCTGCAAATATTAGCCTCAGAGGTGCAAGACTGTTACTTACTGAGACGTGCAGTGGCCAAGCTTAATGCAACAAGTAAGGTTCTGAGGCTTTGTACATTTGTATCCCAAACATTTAAAAGCTTATAGTAAAGAGACTTGAAGGTTTTCATGTAAAATAATTATCTATAAGTTTATCATGGAGAAAATGCTCAAAACGCTAGACTATTTCTGTCTCTTTAACACCATATGACCTACAAAGCTAAAGTTCCATGTATACAGCATGCATCTTATAATCCCAGTCTTCTAAAAAATTGTATGTCTATAGAAATGACGATGGCATCTGATATAAACAATTTGGAATGGTTTCTGCAAAGCAGCCAACATACCTCTCCATCTGTATCAGACTGCAGAGCTTTTTCACACCTTTGTGAAGTATGTAGTGCTATATTAATGGAGCCTGTAGACTGGTACACGTTATATGAGGTGAGTATTGGTTATAGCATGCCATTTATGATGAGCAACTTGATTATTTACTCAAGTTTGATTTGGAAACACACAGTCACTCTCCCTCCCACTCCTGCAAGCATACTCACTCGCTCGCTCACTGGCTCACTCACTCACTCACTCACTCACTCACTCACTCACTCACTCAATCACTCGCACTCACTCACTCACTCACTCACTCAATCACTCGCACTCACTCACTCACTCACTCACTCACTCACTCACTCACTCACTCACTCACTCACTCAGTCACTCACACTCACTCAATCGCACTCACTCAATCACACACTCGCTTAGTCACTCACTCCCCAACTCACTCACTACATGCACCTGCGAACATATACACGCTAGTTGGATATGTATGATTCACTACTTTTTTTTAAAAATAAAACATCCTACAAAACAGAGAAAATTTATAGGAATGCATAACAATTTGAATGTCACAACATTAATAGACTAGTTTGTATAACTAGAATAGGAAGCTACTGTCTTATAGGTTGTAGTCCGCTGTTCAGACCTGGCAATACATGCTCTAAGGGCTGGTTCACCAGAAAGGGCCTTTCAGATCATCACCTGGTCAAGTGACTATATAGCTGCTAGTGGCATGAGATATTTTCTACACAGGCATGGCGTCAATGTGAGTAAAACCCATGTTTTAGTAACATTACTATAAAAGCAGATTTAATAGGCATTCAAAATAATAGGAAACAATGTAGGGCTATTTTAAGACTGCCTTGTCTGTGTTGTGACTGTATTTTGATTCCGAAGACCTAAATATTTGTCTGTAATTAGATAGTTTGCAAGTTAGACCAACGATTTTAAAAACAGCTTTAAGAATCTAATTGCTAAATTCTAACACGCAGGATTTCGATAGATACCTATTTGAAATGTACGGAGAGCCATATGAGGAGTACAGCCGGCACAACCACATAAGTCTGAGAGTTATTATAGCAGTGTTCATTACCATAGCTCGTAGCTCAACGCATTTGTCATGGGCTTTTAATTTCTTTAGGAAATGTACACAGGGTTAGTGCCAATTCACAAAATTCTATAAAAGGCAATCATTTACATGACTCTCCTCTTTGCCAGTGCATATATTTTTGTAAACATTAGAGAGAAATAATTTTGTATTTATTTTTGTTTATTGTATGTTAAACTTTTTGGTAAATCTAACGAGATGTCCATTGCTATATACACAGTTTATCATATTGTTAGCTCTTTTTTGAGAACTATATTAACAAATTTGTTGGTTGTAAACCATGTAACACATTAATATAATAAATGAATAAATGTAAAAAATTTAAATGAAGTTTTATTCCAATTAAAATATATAAGTTTAATAAAAGCACCCTTTGAATTACAGATCCTTATTAGTAATTTAAACAGCTGACAGTTGATTTTTTATTTAAATTAGGAACTATCTGTTCTTCATCTAATTTTTTTAAACCTTACATGATACTTTGTAAACTTTTCTTCAATATAAACAAGTGAGTGGCATAAATTAGCATAGTACTATAAAAATGTCACATATAACTTGCTATAAAATGCAGATTTGGTATAGCAAAATCTTAAACTTTATAAAGGTTGCATAAATCCTATGCCAGCCAGTCAATTAAATAGGTCTAAGTTAACAAGAATAAAGAAGCATTCCTTTTTGAGACAGATATAATAATATTATAGTAATTGAACGATTTTGGTCAAATAAGTTCTAATTACATTCTGCATTCTTGTTTTTATTTTGTTCCAATTGTATTGCAATAATTCACAAACTAACATGCTTGATAGACCAGAGCAGCTGTAATATAACTTTGCATAAGGCTATGAGAGCACAACTCATGAAAAAGCTGATGTATAAAGTTTAATGTACTAAGTTTTATGCTCAGCAATGACATTCCTTGATTGGGCTCTCTAGCCATGGTCATAGACTTAGGTTTCTAGAGAGTTACTCAAACTCTGGGGCTTTATTTTACCCATGCAATCTTTTTAGATAGGCTTTGATAGATACTCAAGTTTCTATCAAGTATATTATTATACCCAGGAAAAAAGAGTTAACATTTCTTTATATATTATAGCTGAAAGAGTACCTTATAATAATTAAATGATCTATTAAAAACAACTTTTGCATTCTAACTGACTAGGAGAATGTCATTAGAGCAGAAAGCATGAGTAATTTGTTATATCATGATATACAATTTGTAAGTGACTTGAAATTGAGTGCAGTAAAAAGTTGAAAAACAAAACAGGTAACATTAACATTTCATAAAGTAAATTAATTAGCTTTTTTTTCAAGCTTATACTAAAAGTCTCAAGAAAGCTTTAGCTTTCTTTAAAAGAATTGTATTTAAGCTTGTATAGTGCAAACTATAGCACTGCTTGTGGAAGACAGAGGGCAGAGTCACTAGTAAAGTGAAGGTTGAAGACTCACCAAGTTTATTATATCAAGTCTTCAATTGTGGACAGCAAACAAGATGCCTCTACAGAGTAAACAAGTGATTATAGCTTACTTCATGCACAGGTAAGCTGACCAGAAGTTTACCTGCAATTTTTTACTAAGTTTTTAGATAAAATGCATATTTTCTCATGCATGATCATTCTCTTTTATCTACACTTTCGTTAGTATTATCATTGTGAGAATTTTACAAAATTTATTTTTTAAAATTGGGCTTAGGAATGTTTTTCAATGTAACTAAACTTATGCAAGTCTATAGTCACTATCCCTGTGAGAAACCCCTGATAGAAAAAGTTTATGTTAAATTGGGCTAAGACTTATTGGAATGAGGCACAGAAGCAATTATGACTGGATGCTCTTCCTAACATCACCAATGGTTTTTACTGGGGATCAAACCCATGACCTCAGGAATTTACTAAGCAAATACTAGACACAGCTGCTCCAATTAATGCTTTTCAATGTAATAGAGGAGTAATTATGACTAAGTGCTCTTCCTAATATTACCTGAGCTTAAAATACTTAGTCTGTGTTTATAAGGCTAGCATGCTTTCTCTAACAGCTGCATCAGCCAACAAAATTGAGAAACAATTTTTCATTTTATTTTTTCTTATATATTTACTGAAAACTGTTTTTTTAACAAGAAATTTTTTAGTATTAAAATTCGTGTTTTCTATATTATTCCTATACTATCTTTAATAAGCTGTTATATTGTAGACTCAAGTCAATTGGATTGAATCCAAATGATTATCCAAAAATTCAAAAACTAGCTTCAGAGTTAGAAGACAGTATCTTTCTAAGACAAGCTGTGGCTAAAATTATTGCATACAGTAAGTCTCTAAGGCTATAAAACTTGAGTTCCTATAACACTGCATGTGCAAATGCTACGTAAAGGTAACTCTTCAAAGGTCAGAAGAGTTTAAATTAACACATTAAAAAATTTAAGACCTAGAATTTGACATGTTGAATAAAAATGACAGCATTCTAACCAAGATGCAAGGCTTTTTAAGATTTTATATCAAATAATATTACTTGTGTTTATCAACAAATTACTAAATTCCTATTTTGCTGCTACCCCTACATTAGGACTGACGATAGGAGCTACCCCAGAGGAGATAGAAGACTTCATGAATATGTGCAGCCTAGTAGCTCCAAATGTGCCAAAACCCCTGGCCTATCAATGTTTCTTCAGGATCTGTGAGCTCACATTTCAACATGAGCGGGATATCTGGCTAGCCCTATATAAGGTAAGATTTTGAGCTATTAAATCTGGGTATTATTAGAAAATTCTAAGAATATATGCTTATATTTGCACAGTTTTAATTGGATTTATGATTATTTTAATTAGAGCAAAATTATATTATACTTATATTATATAATAAAACTACTGTTTTCATAGTTCTCACTTGAAAAAGTTTATAATTGACATCTCTGTAAGAAAACCCTTGATAGAAAAGGTTTTTGTTAAATCGGGCTAAGGACATATTTAAATGAGGCCTAGGAGAAATTACGACTGGACGCTCTTCCTAACATAACAAACGGCCTTTGTCGGGGTTCGAACCCATGACTTCATGTTTACTAGGCAAATGCTCCAAGTCCTTTCATATTTAGTTTTGAACATCAGCAAATTAAAGCCAACAATCAGTTTGACCAAAAATCACGAATGTTTGCTACTTAAGTAAATTATTTGCTGATTCTAACCACAATAAAAATAAATTAAAATATAAAAATCCATGTAAATATTTATAGTTGTATATGTAAACATATATTTGTTGATTGCCACATACCTTAGCAGCTAAATTGTGAAAAATAGCTACAAGCTAAAGACATCAAGATTGTAAAAAGTTGCATAAAATGACCCGTATACATGACTTTGCTGCGTGTGATGTTTTATAGATTACTGTAATCACGGCAGACCTGGCAATACAAGCAATAAGGGAGGACTCATCTAAGAGGGCAGCTAAACTCATCGTTTGGCTATGTGAGTTTTTAGAGGACTCACAGGTGGAGTATTTCCTGCATAGAAAAAGGAAATGGGTGAGTGATATTCATTGCTAACAACATTTGTATAAAGTCCCGGCCACACGGTTGTGAGAATCACATGAAATTGTCTATTTTACACAAAAACACAAGCGTGCGATCAAATTTGAAAGAGTTCATATAAAATCTTCTTCGTTGGGTTCACCCACCAAAGATGATGAACGAACAAGCGTAATTGATTGATTGGTCAATAGAAATCCCCTTAACTTGACTTTAGTGTAATGAGTTATAGTTACCATGACGATGAGTTTTATTATTTTTGAAGATGTCTTTTATTATCATCTTTTACTAAAATAACTTGTGCATCTATAATCTAACGTAATTCTTATTAATATGATTCTCATATAATTTTAATTTTAGGGTTACCTTTCTTACCTGCTAGAAATGCTTCAAGACCCCCGCGACCCCGAGGAAGAGGAGCGCTGGCACACAGATCTCGGTCTAAAAGCTCTCATTCTATTTTTTACTGTAACCTGTTTTGGCTCTTTATATTTAGCCCGTGCCTTTAATTTATTTAGAAAATGGACACAGGGTTAAAATCTATTCCAGAAAGTATAAAAAATAGAACATTTTGTAAGCAGAGCGAATTAGTTTTTTAAAATTATGAAACAACATGGCAATAAGAATTCAGCTCTTGTATTTATATAAGTTGTCTCCCCTCACATATTTACTTTTTTTCAACTTTTGTTTGACATATTGAATTTCTATTAATCATAAATTTACTTTTGATGTCTAATAAAACTATATAAAGCTACTCTTATTCTGTGCATTCTGAAAAAAACATTATTATGCTAATAATTTCCAATTGTTAGTCTTACATAAAATCAATTAACTAAATGAAGTCTTCAATCTACAAAATTATCAAACTGTTACTAAATTTTTTGTTAAATATATCGTAGCTTTTACTAACTTAGAAGTAAAGTAATTTGTTGCTAAAAGTGTTTGTCATGTGCTAGAAGTGTTTGTCATGTGCTAGAAGTGTTGGAAACACATTTAAGTTGTGATAGTAAACGGATTCTATATCAATTAAACCACATAACTTTCTATAAACTTTAGTTAAATATGAGCACACAATTATTAGAGATGAGCTTGTAAAAACATGATTTATAACAAAGCAGCTAAACATCCACTGCTGTTATAATATTTCTAAACTCGTGCAATAAAATCATTTTATATTATCAAAATTATAAACGCTTTCCTTTTTTGAGCTTAAATTTTTAATTTGTATAAGAGGCAAAATAAATCGCCTAAAATATAAAAAAGTCATTAAACTGCATGTTAATTGTTATGAAGAATCAATTCAAAACGAATATTTATTTTATTAGTTTTAATTAGAAAGAAAGAAATTAAACATTTTTATTTGCTACATGGTAATTTAAATCTAACAAGAGAAAGACTGTACAGGCTGAAAGAAGTTATCAAAAGCTGAAAAAAACTGAGATTGATGTCTTAGATTTGAAGATTAAACTTATATGCAGTGTGTATAATCCTGACTGTCAAACATACAAAGTGAGGAAAAATGAACAATTTGTTTTCAAAAAATATAAGGTTCTATGGCAATAAATAGAAAAAAAAAACTAGCTAATAAAATCAAAAAAATTGTGTTGAAATTGCATAGAGAGCTGGAAGATTCATGTAGAGGTTCGTATCCAGAAATGTTGCCCTAAATATAAAAGAATATTACATTGTTGTTACAACACACAGACACACACCTAGACACACATATACTCACACACTCAAACCTGTTGCACACGCAGGAACACACACACGGACACAAACACACACACACACTCGCATACACTTGCATACATTCGCATACACTCGCATACACTCGCATACACTCGCATACACTCGCATGCACTCGCATACACTTGCATACACTTAAACACAGAGAACAAAGTTACAAAACCTTACCCAGCCCCCAAGCTCCTCTATGAGTTTTCTTGCTTCAGGAATTTGCAGGCGGTGAATAATTAGGTTGAGGATTTTGACAGCCCGTTTATAGTGGCCAAGACTCAGAACGCCAATAGCTAAGTCCATGAAAAACATCAAAGTCTGAAATTAAACACAAGTTTTTATTATACACTTGAATAACTCTTTTAGAGAAGGACATCTAGAAAATTAGCATAAAAATATATATAGTTGACTGAAACGCTATCAATGAGATTTTTTGGTTTTCTTGGCCTTCCATTTTCATTATAAAATACCAGTGAAGTATGTTTTCATGAAATAGAAAAATTGCAAATAAAATTATTGTTTCGTTGTATAACTTCAATAATTCTATACATGATTGAGATTCAAATCAATAATCTAATATTAGCTGTTTCATTTTTGAAAGATGCTTATATGGTGATTGTGAACTTTGTGTTACACCTGAGGACACCTGAAAACACCTGAGGACACCTGAGAACACCTGAGAATACCTGAGAACACCTGAGGAAACTTGCGCTATATGCACATCTTATAATACAAAGCATTATTGTCTATGTGACACTATATATCTGCCAGTTGAGAGCTGCTACACCTCTGATAGAGATTATGCAATGCTATCATAAGCAAAACCAAAAATATCATTTATAATAAATTCAACACAATTACACATCTAGTTGTAATCAGCATTATACCAGAGTTATTTGAACTCACATGAAGTAATCTCCACTTTGATGATATGCCTTTTTTCCAAAGTATTTTGTTCCACTTGGAAGCAAACAGGTCTCTAACTTTATCTAGGCCCTGTGGTGGGCAGATCTGGTCTAGGCATCTGTCTACGTACAAGTTCCATTGCTCCTCATTGAACGTTCGTAGTTCTACAATCACCATGGCTATTGAGAACACAATTAGAATAAAAAATAACTCCGCAGGCTTGCATTTGAATATTGGTAATATATGGAACTTTATTTTATTGTATTATTTGTACTTCAATGTTTTAATACTAGTGAAAATCAATACATTAGTAAGCCTATTGTGCATTTGTATAATGCCACTTCAGTCCAGTTTTATAGTTTCTATGGTTTTGAAGAAGAACGTGATAGTTTTCTGTTTAAAAAGTTGGCAAAAAGAAATTTTGTTACTGGCTCTAGTTATGAATAAACTTACTATGATCAAGTAAATACGCTGCAACACCTCTCAATCCATAAGAGTCCTGTAGCTCTTTGTTCAGTCGCTTGATTCTGGGCTGATTATCAGCATGTCTTATATATTGGGGACAAGTCAGTCTGCAATATATATATATATATATATATATATATATATATATATATATATATATATATATATATATATATATATATATATATATATATATATATATATATATATATATATATATATATATATATATATATATATATATATATATATAACGCTTTCATTTAAATGCTCAGCAATGACATTAAATGATTGAGCACTCTCACCATGGTCACAAACTCAAGCTGCTACCATTTTGCAACGCTCGTGACTCCTAGGTGACCCCTAGAGTCACTTGAGCACTCTGGCTTGAGTTTACACATCTTTTGAATATGCTTTAGTAAAACTATAAGTTTCTACTATTGCGAAGGTGTGGGCCATGGTACTCTGTTCTGCGCTGATTAGGGGACAAACCCCTAAACAGCTGCTGTCCACAGATTGAGATATATATTATATATATATATATATATATATATATATATATATATATATATATATATATATATATATACATATATATATATATATATATATATATTTATATATAAAAATAATAGTATATTATCATTACTATTTTTATATATACAATTACTATAAACTATCAAGTCTAACTTTCCAACATGATTTAAAACAATAAACTCTAAATTGCTATAATAGTCTACTTTACCTTTGCAGAAAGAAAGCAATAACCACATTTTTGGTTGTGTACTCCATATTCAACTAACAGCAGCAGAACACTATTTTATCCACTGTTTCTTTATGAATTACTAAACTTCCAGCACTAATTGTAATAGCATGCTATTTTTGCCAATCGCTAGACATTGCTTTCCATTTTACGAGAAAGCCGCCTCAGCTATTATTCATGATATATCTTACAAAAGCATTATGGGTATGCTAATTGGTTTAAGCTTTTTTCAAAAAGGTTTTTTCATTGATGCTGAATGTTTTTAAAGATGATGATTCTAGATGACCTGTGTCTAAAACTTTATTTTCATCTTCAATTGTACAAATTATGAGTGAAAATACTATGCAATTTCAAACATTACTGATCATATTGAAATTGACTACATATCAATGGCTATTGTTGTACAGCAGATAATGTATTTTATCAATTTATGTGATTCAATTCTCATGAAGAAGTGGCTATAAATATTTATCCATAAAGCATAGAAACTAAAAGGCTATTGTTTCAGTTTACACATATTTTATTAGCACTGAATGAAATACATTGAAACGTTTTATAATTTTAGGCTGAGTCAACTCTTGACCACAAATATGCTAAAAGACTTATTTACAGAGCCAAGCTCAGACAATGAAAGTGAAAAACAGATGCAAGCTAGAACAGATTGAATATCTATAGTAAAGAAAAGTTCTATTTAAGATGAAATTAATCTCTAATTTCCTGACAGCAATAATAGACATCAAGAAGCTGGTACTGATTAAATAAACTGTTTATTCTGATTTCCATAGAGGACTACCAGACCCATGATTCCTGTAGCCACTAGAGTGGGTATGACAAACAGCCCACAAGTTCGAATCAACCTGTCCCTGTTGCTCAGTTGATCATCTGGGTTGAAGTCTGAGATAACTTGCTGTAAACATAAAACATGGACATGCATTTATATTTTCATTTACAATTTAAACAATATATAATTTAAACAAAATATATTCAAAGACAAGCCAAATATTATAGAACTCAATCTGTTCAAACCTTTGCTTAGTTTTAGTTTTTAGATGACTTTGGATATTAATATGGCAATTGACAGATAAAAAAGTTAAGGTTTAGGGATTGCTTAACACTTTTGCTTGACTGCAAACGATTCAGCTATAGCATTACCAAAACTGATAAGGTCCCATAACAGGGCAGATAACTCTCAACATTGAATAATAACCAGCTTCTAATTTCAAGTAATTTCTATTAAAAACTTAGGTGTGTTTGAATGAATTTAAATGATCAAGTTTTTTTAAAACCTATTAAACTCACCCAACCCCCAGTCTCTCGAATTAAGATTCTAGCTTTGGGCTCAGTAAAGTTGTGAATGAGTATGTTGAGCAGTTTGATCGCCCGTTTAGGATATCCGGCAGCTAGAACCTTGATGGCCAAGTCAGTGGAAAACATCAGTACCTACAAGATTTTAGAAAGTTATAGCATAATACACCATAATTATTACAAAATAGCTGTAGATAGGAAAGTACTGAGCAAATTATTCAACAACTGTTGCATAATATATCAATTTTTTGATAAAACTGGCATGGTCAAAAATTTTGTGAATAATTTTATCTGAATTAAATTATAACATCGTTTTTCCTAAACTGAAAAAAAAAATTGAAACTTTTAAAACTACTTGCACTTATTGATAAAGTCTTATTTCTAAACACAGCCATGTTAAAGTAAAATTAGAAAACTTTGCTTGTCCAACACACTGACTATAGGTTTTAGCTTGATGCAATTCTAATTTGCTTTGTATGAAGTTGCTATACGTTGCAAATTGCTCTTTCCCAGTTCCTAGTTGATAATAAAAGACTATAAGTAAGTATTAGTTTTGATACTGGCACACATACTTTTAAAATTACTGTTACTCAAGTTTATAGGCGCTATATCTTTGTGAAAAAACCTTGATGGAAAGGGTTTTAGTTCAAGTAGACTAAGGGCTTATTTAGAAGAGCTACAGGAGGAATTATGACTGGATGCTCTTCCTAACATCACCAATAGAATTTTTTCATGTTCGAACCCATGACTTAGTGTTTACCAGGCAAACGATCTAACCACTATTACAAGATTCCTACTAGAGTCATATAGAATGTAGAGAAGACTGATTGAACTTACATTTTTTATCTTGAAAGATGGGAGATGGTTTGGATTAAATAGCAGCTGATTGAACATGCGATTGAAATACTCTCTGGTTTGATCCAGCGACCGAGGACTGCAGACCTTGCATACAGACCTGTCTATTAGGTCGTTCCACCACGCGCTGTCATATTGCTCTATTTCTACAAACATAATATTATATATCAAACTCGAAAACTAAGTGACCCCCCTGAGATTCCAACCAGGTCTGACATCTGGCTTGCAAGCAAGTGTGCCAACCGCTACACCACAGAGACCACTGGGTAATTACAACGCTACATCCCACCCAGCTCTCTGAACTCCACTGGCCTATCTACTATACTTCTTCAATCAACAAACTCCTTTTATAACTAAAATATCACTACTGAAAAGTATATATATTAGGAATTTTGCTACCAAACAACTAGAATAAAACAATTTAAAATATGAATAAACTATAATTAATATCTAATAAATGTAGTATACTATCTACTAAAATTCTGTGCAATCAGATTTGGGTTTTTACTCCATAATAAAGGGCAAACGATAATTTTTCTGTAAAACTTTATTTTTATACTGTTTTAGCTATATAGGTACCAAACATTTTATAGATGAAATAGAAGTTCTTTGACAAAATCTTGATAAAATAGGGCACATTTGTAATATGAACACCATAGGTGATATCAGTATATAGTTAGAAGTAAAGGTGCACTAAAGGAGAACTTGAGAAAAGCTTGTGTTTCGTATAAAGCAAAAGAAGTTGTGTTCTCAAAATAATTTTAACCCTTCACCACCCCAAACCAAAAGTTATATAACAAAATCTAAAAAAAACATAAGCTATTTCAATTTATCTACTACTGCAGCTAAATGTTAGTTAGTTATTCATGGAATAGCTTACTGATGTCCAATAAGCTCACGGCCATCTTCTCTAGCTGCTTCTTGTTTTCCATCTCGTCAATTTCCTCCTCTAAAGCTTTGATTCGGTCTTCATAAATGAGATTGACATTCTCATAGAAGATTCTACAATCATGTTCAAACACATGAGAGATTAGAAAAACAGTTAAAGGATAGAACTTCGAAGTTATAAAAATATTCTAAGTTGTTAAAGTTCAATTATTATAAAATCAAAAAATTAGAAATATATTTACATCATATAGTAAGTTATATGCAGTAGTCAAATTATTAAAAGGTACAAGTTTAACCAAAAATCTTAAATTAATTTACCTGCATGTAAATATACTTACCTGTGTATACATTAAATTACCTGTGTATATATATAGACTCACCTACAAAAAAATACTTACCTGCGTATATATAGACTTACCTACGTATATATAGACTTACCTGCGTATATATAGAGTTACCTGCATATATAGTGAGTTACCTGCGTATATATAGAGTTACCTGCATATATATAGACTTACCTGCGTATATATAGACTTACCTGCGTATATATAGACTTACCTGCGTATACATAGACTTACCTGCGTATATATAGACTTACATGCGTATATATAGAGTTACCTGCATATATATAGACTTACCTGCGTATATATAGACTTACCTGCGTATATATAGACTTACCTGTGTATATATAGACTTACCTCAGTATATATAGACTTACCTGCGTATATATAAACTTACCTGCGTATATATAGACTTACCTGCGTATATATAGACTTACCTGCGTATATATAGACTTACCTGCGTATATATAACCTTACCAACGCATACATTAATTTACCTGCACATACATTAACTTACCTTCGGTAAAAATATGCAATCAGAACTTCTCGGGTATTGAAAGGCATGCTGCACTTGAAAAGAAAAGGAATCAAAAATTTATATTTTCTTCCGCTAACTTCTCACTATACGTTTCTGGCTGCAAGTCACACCTGTCTATATATCATGTCACTACAATAGCTTCAAAATTGTTAGCTTTTTGCTTTTTCTATGCAGCAGCTATCTTCATACACTGCATATTCTTGTTATGTCAATAAAAAAAAGCTTTCAAAATGAGCTGTATAGTTGCTATCTAACAGTGTAATCATAAGCAATTTTAGTTTATAACTTTTGCTTGCAATTTATTTACATAGTACCACCGTATACACCCTTTTTACAAAAAATATCCAGTATAAAAATAAATTTATTGTTGCACAACAATTTCCAAAAGGCCAACCTAATGGTAATAACATTTATTGTTAAGTTATTGGTTATGAATTTTCAACCTCTCAAGTTTTAACCTTATAAATAATAATAATATAATTAAATTCATTTGTATCAATTACATATTTAGTATTTTATATGTCGATGGTTGAAACTATTCTAATAAATTGGTGCATATTCTTTTTCTTTGACTGATGATTTGAATTGCATTGCATTAAATCTTTCTACAAAAAGGAGGAATGATTCAGTATAGTTTTAGGACTTTTTTGTAGAGGTGGAGACAAATCTAATGCATTCTATATGCCATTACAGACACTTATGATTGATAGTAGTCAAGGTCTAGAAGCAAAGGTAGGGGGAGGCAATACTTCCCCCCCTGGACTTTCATAAAGAAAATTGCAATATATACTTTTGTATAACATATATACATGTTACTTATACAGCTGTGATATGTTTGCATGGATAGTTTCAATGTTTTCTGTTAAATTGTAGAATAGTTGTATTTATTTATTGTAATACATCTTTTGGCTGTTGACCAAAAACCTAATTGGAGTTATCTCCTTTTAGCATACATCACAAACTTCTGTTTACTAGTTTTGACTAAGGATCACTTTTCCATTTTATACATTTTAAAACTTCAAATGCTCATTGATGATTTATTTACTAATAATTTATTGTATTTGCTATAAGTCAAATGGAAAAACTAAACTATTTTTTCAAAATTATTTGTATTTTTATAGCAAAAAAACTTATCTTTGACAAAAAAGTTAACAATAATTGTAATTTAATTCATAAGTATTTGTGTTAAAGTCATTAATTATCACGAATGCCTTGTTTCTTTCACAGAGTCTAATATTAGGGCTGCACTGTCATCTTTATTCTAAAATGTTTGACACAATAATTATTGAAACTTCTATTTTAAGATAATGAGATTGATAATGAAAAATGCAACTAAAACTCTGAAAATAGTTGCCAGAAAAATTTAAGTGTAAGCAGTTTAAAAAAATGCTGTTTAAAAATAACCAATACAAGACATTTTCTTCATCCTAAAAAAATTTATTAAACACATTAAAATATAACAGCTATAAGCATATCAACATCTATTTGGTAAAGCTAAACAAATAATCGTTTGAAATCAAACACTTGTGAAATATACATACCGACTGCATCTATGTTTAATTTGGATTCTCCTGTGTGTTTCGAGTTGAGTCTTTCAGCCACATTATACAAATTAGCCACAGCTGCACCGATTGCCAGACCTCCGGCCATTGCGGCGTAGAACAAAGGGCCCTGCAATTGATTTAGGCTTGGGCCCTGGATGCATTCAGCTTTAGGAAGTGGTGCTTTTTCCTGTATTCAATATGTCACAATCATCAGTTGTACGCATACAATAGATATAATTTTGCAATAAAAAAGACTTTTTGTACTTCTATAGTTGCTATGGCAACACAAAAACAAAAGGTTAAATACAAATCTGTATTTTTGGTTTGTGCTATTTATATAAACTCGAAATTTTTTTTTCTATTTCAAAACATAAAGTAATAGCCTACACAATAATTTTGCATGCCCGGCTAAAATCAATTAAATTTTTCAGCATTTCTCCTACTTGCAGTAGATTTTAGCTACTACTGCCATTGACTGAACGTTACTTATAACTGTCACTGAGTATTCTCTCACTCACTGAAACTACCACAAGCTACCAACACTATTACTGACTACTATAACAAGCATTAAACAGCATTTCTACAGCTTATTGCTACTCATACTACTACATACATTTAGCCACAGTTATCAACTTGAAACAGACAATGTTTTAGCATGCAAACCTTTTTTTATTATAGCAATAAATATGCTACTATCATTTCGAATAGTCACAACACAAGCAACTAGTACTCCCTATACTTAGATCCTAATTGAACACGATCAACAGAAATTACTGCTGCTCTAAGGCTAAAAGGATTTATTCTTGAAAAAGAACGCACCACGATCATTTATTACCAATACTATTGCTGCTACATACACATCTTTTAAGTCAAATAAAGACTTCAACCGAGCCTAAATGTCTTCTGGCGCAGCCATATTATTCTGATTGTATTTACTGCTGTTATTTGACATAGATTAAACCTACCTATTAATATTCTCAATTAAATTTTATGTTACATTACTCCCCATGTATCATAATTTTCATGATTCACCATAGTTTAACATCAATAAATTATTACAAGATTAATTTAATAGACTATTCTAGAAGGAAAAGCTATAACTAACCCAGCCTCCTTTCTTTTCAAGAAACTTTCTACAAGGATCCAGCTCTAGCCGGAGCAGAACTCTGTCCAATATGGTAATCCAGTGCTCCCGATTTGCGTCCCCACTTAGGTTAACTATCATCTCCACAGCAATTACTATGTACTAAAAATATATTAAATATGTTTCATACAACACGTGCATCAAATATCATATATTGCTTATGTTATGACAACTACGCATAGCATCAAACACCCGAGTGTCATTGATGTTATTAAAACTAATTAGTCACAATTGCCCTGAAGCCACTAAGAAAGTTCCTAAACTATCTTACCAGCATTTTATAAGGAAGAGGAGGGAGGGCACAATGCCCATATCGTGTTGCAAGCATTTTAAAGAACATAGTTTATATATGGTCTTATTAGGAATTGTCTTCTAAGCAGTGAAATTCCTAAACAAATAAAGCTTCTAATCAAGTATGGATTTTTATTGTTACAATATTTGGGCAACTCTTTAAAAAGTCATTTCAGTTACCAAGCAAATTCTTCTCCATGAACATTTGCCCTTCTTAAATAGCTTAGCAGCTATTTCTTCTATTGCTATGACCACTTCGCGGTCTTCTGGATCTTCTGAAACAATGGCGGCAGATTCAGTTATGTACTTCCTGTATTCTTCAATTTCAAATGCCTGTTCCCCTACAATGCAGATCATAAAAAATTAACACAAAATAACAGAACAGATCACTATATCAAATAATGATTGGCATTTCTTGTTTTTTGATTAATTGATGGATGCATGTTGATATACCATGTTGATATATCAAACAAATACTAAAACTTGTTCGAATTTGTGCAGATGTTATCAAAAAGTATTTTTTAGCAATTTGAGTTTTCACAAAATGCAGTTTAGTTTTGAAATAACATACTTTAATCAAGCAAAAGCAGCTAATTTATTTATAGTTTAACCCCCAGTTTTGTTTCAATAGCAAGAAGTTTTTAACCCAATGCAAGACATAGGTTGTTTTATTCAACAGGATAATTCAAAGTATTCTAGTAATCCACATCACCTTACAAAGCTGGTGAAGTTAAATTCTGTCACATCCTAATTGTTTTACTGCGCATTAAATTCTTGCTTGACACCATGACTTTATTGAATTGTAACAATAATTGTTTATAAAACTATCATACTTCCCATTTTTTAACTATTTACTATTTAGCAGCATTAATATCTGCTTACTTATTTAATAGATCAAAGTTTCTGGTAATTAAAATGTTAATGCAATAATTATTAAACTTATTATAAAACTTTGGCCTCCACTGGGACTCGAACCAGAGACTTTCGGCGTACAAGCAGGCATATTAACTATTTCCCCATCAGGGCCACTGGGTAGAGGCAACACTAAACTTATACTAGAATATTTCAAGTATACACTCACGTGCATCATGTAACAAGTTCACTCCTCTAATCACTTCAGGACTTTCTATTAATTCACCAATAAACAAATGTATATCCTCTATTTGACTAGAATCACATCCCTCTGCCTCGAGCCTGTAAAAGTGGTAAAGTAATGCAAAGTAAAACATCATTACACTTTTAACAGGAACAAACTAATAACTTATTTGCTTTAATGAAATAGTTTTTACATACATATGTGATACACACGACAAAAAGTCACCCAAGTTTATAGTCACCATTCCTGTGAGAAAACCCCTGATGGAAGGAGTGTTTGTTAAATTGAGCTAAGGATTTATTCAAATGAGGCACAGAAGCAAGTATGACAGCATGCTTTTTCTAACATTACCAATGGCCTTTGTTGGGGTTTAAATTCATGACCTCGTGTTTACTAGGCAAACGCTCTAACCCCTAGACCACGGCTGCCCCCACATACATGTGTGATAGATACATATGAAATATCTTTACGGTTTGGTGTGCATTATTGCTTTTGTTTTTAGAATCAAATTAAGAAAAAATGCGCAAAAACTTACCGATCCAACATGAACCTTTGAAGGACGACCCTTGTTGAGCTATCCAGAGCCATTTTGTTTTCCGAGTTAAACACTAATGATCAAAATTCTTTAAATTCTTCTAAAAATGTTTTAAATAAATGCAAAATAAATTATTAAATAACATTAATTGTAATTGACAATTTTTACACATACACTTTCACACAACATTATATCTATTAGAAAAATATACAAACAGAAAATATGTACAAATACACATTTTACAAAAATGCTATGTTATAGTATATGCCATTACATACGCCATTATTACATACACAAAAATATACACAGATTATATATATATATATATATATATATATATATATATATATATATATATATATATATATATATATATATATATATATATATATATATATATATATATATATATATATATATATATATATATATATATATATATATATATATATATATATATATATATATATATATATATATATATATATATATATATATATATATATATATATATATATATATATATATATATATACACACATATATATGCATATATATATACATATATATATATATATATATATATACACACACGTATATATATTTAAATGCTTTTATTGGTCTACCTGTAATTTTAGCAATTTAATCTCAAAGCTCAAAGATGGGTGACGTTGAATAAAAGTTTATAGGTACCAATTTAGATTATACATACCTATTTTTCAAGTGTTTACAGCTTATGAAGCTCCTGTTATAGCAAAGGAATAGCTATCAATAGCATTGACTAGCATTTGAATAGCCTAAAAAGCTATATTATTTGCATAAACTAAAAGCTTTGAAAACTACTGGCTTTTTTTCTATTGTAATATTAGGTTGTACCAGTGGTTAATACGTTCCTCTTTTTATTTGAAAATGAAAATATAACAAAAAATCATGTGCAAAATCAGATGAGCAAAATTGAGTGTATGCAAAAAAGAAACTTGCCTAATCATATTTAATTTTTTTTAGCTAGAAGCTTTCAACAAATGTTTACTCTGTTTAAATTAGGTAAAGCTTTCAACTATTTTGTAGCATGATTATATAGTATGATGGAATCATTATGGTAATAGAGTCATTTGATTGCGGACCGTTTATATGGTTTTTTGTAACGGTCAACAATCTAAATAAGCTACATGAATAGGAAACAAACATAGGAAATCAAGCAAAATTAGGAATAACTTTGATTATTTAGGTGTATTTATAGAATATATTTACTTGTTTAGGCAAAAACCCATGTTCATTAGCAGCTAGATTGTAAAAAATAGCTAAAAACTGGATATTTCCATTGTGTACTAAACTAAGGAAAATGACCTAATATCAAATCATGCATAAGTACGTTGTCATACTTGATATAATAATATATTATAGCACTGACCACTAAACCAAGTATTTTAGGAAAGTTTTTATACATGTTATATATTTTGTATTTACTGAATTGAATTAATAATAAAAGCAATTGTAATATGACTTTTATCATATATTTTGGTAAATTATTTCACAATCTCAAGTGTCAATGCTGGTTTAGAAATATTTGATTTTAAATAAAATAAATTTTGTTGGCCTCTTTATTATGATTTATTTTTTAAAAAATCTTTCATATAAATGCATTTTCAATTAAACTATCAGTTATGTCAACAGTTATGTTCTCGTTGGATTTCTTTAAAATTTGGTTTTAAGCTTTCAAAAGTTTTTTAGAGTCATTCAAAAACAAGCTGTCTTTTTGGTAACCAGTTTCAATTTTTAAGTTAAATTCTTTCCTAACACTTGCTGGAAGAGTTGATGACAGCTGCCAACCGGCATACAATTTTAAGGGCAGCAATGCAGACGTCCTCCGCACTGCCCTCTGTTGGCATACAAGGGGCCATAACTACTGATCGGGCATCAGCCTCTATTGTGACGTCAGGAGAGTTTTCCTAGAAAAACACAAAAATATAATCAAAGCTACACCCAAATCCACATGACTTTGATTTATAAACATGTATTAGCCATAGTGAATTTTTTTTACAGTCAATCTTAGCAAACTATCTGAGCATAAGAATAAACATGATAAAACAACTACTGTACATTTGTAAATAATTTTAACTTTTATTTTAATATCTGCATTTTTAAGATAATATTTACAAACATATAGAACAAAACACTATGGTGTACAGCTTGAATAATTTAAGATTGTGTTATTGTATTAAACAGCAATGAATTTTTTGAACATTTCTTTGGTTATGAACAATACCAAATTCATTTCTTCTAAATGTATTAAAAACATTAAATAACTTTGATATACAATAATATTATTATATATGATAATAGTTTATGAGCAAACTATACTTTTGCGCTTTGGCAATAATTTTAAATTAGCTATTGGAAAACCCATTCCTTGCAATCATATCTTTTACTGAGACAACGTCAGACGATTTATTTTCAAATATATCAGAGATTTAACTACGTCTATATTCTGCCAATTATTATGAGATTTACCCAGCCGCCTTGACTTCTATAGTAGCATTGCATGTTGTCTGTGTTGAAGAAGTTTGTAGCCCAGCTAATAAGCTCTAGAGCTCGAGTAACTTCACCCAACCTCATTGCTTTGACTGCAAATTCTGATGTCATTATAATGGCCTACAGAATATTTTGTTCAGTTGAGTCAAGAAAACATAGCCTAGGTTTCTTATAATTGCATGTTAAACAGTAACCATTTTTTATTTAAATAAAGTTTAAAAGATTAAACTTAAATGTTAAAAAAACAAACCAAGTGCAATATGATAAATTTTAACCACCATTGTTTCAGGAGATCTCAAGGTGGTGTCAAATGATTAAAAAAATTTGCTTTAATAAATACAAGTCATTTCAATAAATTTCAAGTTTTTACTTGCAAGACATGAGCAATCTTTTTTAAGGAATAAAACAGCTAGTTATATTGTTTTTTGTTTTGTAAACTACTAAAAAATGGTTTCAAACACAAATTCATATAATTTGATATAGTTAGAAAAACTAAATCAATGATTATATTTACATACTAATATAATAATATAGTATAATATAGTATAATATAGTATAATATAATATAATATAATATAGTATAATATAATATAATATAATATAATATAATATAATATAATATAATATAAGATAATATAATATAATATAATATAATATAATATAATATAATATAATATAATATAATATAATATAATATAATATAATATAATATAACATATAATAATATACATACAGCATATATATAAGTCCATTTAATTTTGCCCAAATCACTGAAAGCTTTGTTCATAGTTTCATAGTAGCTGCTTTCTGCCTCATCTGAGCAGTTCGAAACAGATGTTACTGTCATGGCATCACTGAAACCTTTTCGAGTCTCTTCTACTGATACTATCTTCTGACCTGGCATTATATATTACAAGTTGTACAAGTTTTACTAATTGCAATAACGTCTAGGAGTACTCAACATAAAATTTCATAGGTCTCTGATTTTCAGAAACACGAATGAAAAGTCCATCAATACTAATGTCATTTTTATTATTATATAAATACTGCAATGTATTGCTACATATATAGATTGAGGTAAGAAGAGTTTAGTTACTTAAATATGTAATTTAGAGGATTAGAAATACTCATAAATAACCAAAAAATGCAAGTTTAATGAGAAATAAAGTTTCAGTAGTAGATATGCACATAATCACTGGCTTACAGTTTATATGAGCAATAAACAAATCATGCCCTAATTTATAATATTGAGCCTGAAATTGGTGTGTATCAGAAGTACTGTACAATGAAAATGCAGCTGTATTTAAAATAAATTTTATATTAAAATAGGTTTAAATTTAACTAGGGGTTTATGTGTTTTACAACATAGATAAATAATAAAATGCATTCAAATACAAGTTGTATTCTGTGTGCACACGCAGTAAATGTACTCACGAAAATTTGCAAGTTTACTGGCTGCTTGCTTCAACTTTTGTGTCATGCATATTGCGCTCTCGAGTTTTTTCAACTCTGGGATGTTGCATAATTGAAAGCCTGCTTCCTCAATTCTACATTTCAACAGAAAAAATTGTAACTAGAGTTTACATTAACTGTCATTACAAAAGGCTGTACTTAGAACTATTTGTTGAAAATAAATTAAAAAGGTGCATTTATACTTTTTGAATGTCAATTTTGAATGTTTTAAACAGATGTAACTTTTGAGATTCAATTAATTAAATAGCAATTTTGAATTTTATTTGGCTAAAAGTTTATAATGTAGTTAATTATATTTAAAGTGCAAATAAAAGTAACTTTTTTATAAAAGGAACAAATTTCAAGCAGTTTTGTTCTATGTGATTTTAATGTTTTAATTACTATAAAAATTTAGCAGCCTGGTTATAATTTTTTATAATTTTACATGCATTTACATCAACAAGTTACATTATTAGTAAGGATAACAATGTTATTGTGTAAATAAACTCATCAGCAAACAAATTAATGATAAGTAAAAGGCTTAAGAGAATAGAGTTTAATGTGTGTAATGTTAATAATTCTACCCCTATAATACTAAACCTAAAAATATTGCACAATTTATATACTTTGCCTTTTGATACGTACATGCATACATTTGACTGTTGCAAAAACTTCACTTCTTTACATGACAAACATTAAACCATTAAAATATTAAAAATCACTCACCGTTCTAAAAATAGAAGTGCTAGAACATTTCTAACATTTATTTGGGTGTCCATTTTAAAGTCATTCAAAATTTGAATATAAATTAAATACTTTGCAAAATGTATGATTTCACAGGTGAAATGGCTTCTCAAATTGACAATTTTTTTAATATTTTTCTGCTTTTAAACAATAGGTAAAAATAAAAATATTTAATTTTACAAAAAAATTATTAGAACAGCGCTTTCAAAATTAAACAAACTAACACTATGATTTTTAGTAATTCCATAGAATACAAATTAATCAATAAATGAAACAATGTTATTGAAAATAAGATAATAAAAAACAATAAGTGTTAATTTAAAAATGAAATTAAGTGCTTTACTATCGGGCAAAGCAATATACATATATACTTCTATTCACACTTTAGTAACTGTTTAATGTAGTTTTCCATGATATTATTTGCAGAAGTAGCAGTTATATAAACAGACGAGTGAGGATAGGCATAGTTACTATTAAAAAATTGACAATATTGTTACTAAATAAATAAAAATTAACTTTTTCAGCAATTAAAAAAACATTGATAAACCTAAATAAGGAAAAATTGCAAAGACTGAATTTCAACAGCTGAGAGCTTAAAGCCTCTAACTGCATGTTTCTCATTTTGGTCAGACTTTTACAGGGGTGGGCAACTGGGTGCCCAGAGTCACCTGTGGCCCTTTGCTAACTTTTCAGTGGTTATTTTAATACTTAAGATAAGTAAAAGCTCTTAGATGCAGTCTAATTAGCACGGTATAGGTTTGAATGGTGAAAAATTACTTCATCATAAAAGTTATTAAAATGTGTACAATCATGCGACCCTTTGTTTTGGCTGACTTCTAAACTTGGCACTCATGCAAAGGAAGTCGCCCACCCCTGGAGTTATAAAACCTCTATAATAGAAGTTATTGCAATCTTACTTCTTGGCTTTTGTTATTTTAGCTTTTCAAATTTGGTTTCAAGCTTCAACTATATTGGTTTGTTCTTCTAATAAAAAAATTATCTAAGAAATTACAGATGTTATAACACATTCCTCAGCACCTTCATTTTTACTATACTGAATATAGTAATTGCAAATTACATATATATTAATATAACTTCGATTGTAATCATAAATTGTGAACTATGCTAACTATTTAAAATCATGATAATTTTAAGTCTGTTGTAAGCAGTCATTATAACTTACAAGTTACATACTTTTAATTATAAGATCTTATCTTCGACTCTGTGGCCTAATATACAAAAATGAAATTTTAATTGACGTTTTATTGTTGGCTTAGACAATAGCATTCTACAAATTTATGAGTTTATTAGAATCATACATTTTTTTAAATACCAACTTATAAATATTTAATTTACAGTGTATTAATAACAGCAACATTTTTCTAACTGATAACTATAATAGGTGCATATATGTATATTTTAACAGTGTTTAAAGTATACATTTCATTACGAATGACAATTTGTTAGTTATAATTAATCATAAGAGTCTTAAGCTCATACAAAAAGATTCAATCTATGTACTATTGTTATGATTTTCATTCTTGCCAAATAACTAGACCATTCTAATCAGCGATGTCACTATCTTCATCATCTAGACGAATATCAAAGCAGATTCTTTCACATGGATCTTTGGCTGGTTGAGGAGCGGTGCGTTGTGCTTGAGACGTGGATGATCGAGCTGGGGCTAGACGCAGTGTGGATGGAGCCGGGCGTAGTGTAGACGGGGCCAGGCGTAGTGCAAATAGAGCCGGGCGCAGTTTGAATGGAGCTGGTCGCAGTGCGGATGGAGCCTGACTCGGAACTCTGGCTGTTGAGATTCTACCTCGTGGTGGTGGCGGTTCCGGAAACTCTTCTAAGTCTCCAGTAACCCCAGAAGCATGTGAAGGAAGATAGTCTAAAATTTGGCGGTTCTCATTCATGTGTTTCTTCCTACATGTTTTCTCAATCTCTTGTTGATACTGCTTTCTACGCTGGCCGAGTGGCGACATAGGAGGCAATTTTGATTGCTTTATCAAAAAGCTTTCATCTGAACTCGGCTGAACGCTTACCCTTTGGCCAGTTGGCTCAAACTCCTCGGCTGAGCTTTTTAATGATGTGGCTCTTCTGACATCTTGGCTTGGATTTGTGGCTGGTTGTGGAGGTGCTCCTGCAAGATTGAGGAAGGCTTGTGCAGCGTCCCCAGTATTAAATGATCGAGGGTTGGTGCTCTGTCGTGTGCTGCTTCTTGGAGTGGTATGAGGGATAGGCTGACTGGGAATTTCTTCTTGTTGATCCGCAGCATCCGTAAGTTCTTCCTCAGCAACCTCTTCTTCACCCTGTGTAGCTGCTGGAGCTTCCGCTTCGGCCATACGTGCTGCAATCTCCTCTTGTTCCCTTCTTCTGCACTCTGCACCAAAACGGTCTTGTCTCTTTGCCAGTCTCCGCACCTCCTTATCAATGTAGCGCCGTAATCTGCCGGTTTCGGCGGCTGCCAGTTGCACTAGAATCTCTTCTTCTGCATCTATAAATGGTTCATTGGTTGGAACACTACCAAGTTCATCAATTCCTAGAGGAGAAGATGCCATTTTAGGGTGGCCCATGGTCTCTGCAGGCAGGCGATCTTGTATTGCAATCTACAAGGTGCAACAGAAATTTGGCTAGCATACCAATTATATTAAAGTACATTTTTTTGAACGTTTTATAAGACTTTATTTATCATATTGTAGGAATATCATTGGTTGCTGATCAGAAGTAAAATGTGCTATAAAAAAAGAGCAAATGTTTAATATAGAGTTTATGTATGCAATGCTAACCCATTGCTCTATTTAAATTTAAAAGTTTAAGTTTGTAACTTTTTATGCAGTACTGTAATATAATTATGTATTCAGTAAAACTAAATATTGTAATCAGTTTTATAAATGAAAAATTCAGTAATGGATAATTATTCATTCCACACTAGAAAGTCATTCAATGTAACCAAAAAGAATTAAAATCTTATAAGAATTAAGTCAATTGGCAAATAAATTCATCATTATCCAATTCCTATCATATAAATAGCTTATTTTGCTGTTATATTATAATTCAAATTAATTCAGATGTTACAAGTCTAAAACATCCTACAGTATATATGCTACATTAAACAAAATACAATGGAAGTCTTTTTAATGTAGCATATACTGTAGGACGCAATAAATTAACTATCAACTGTTTTATTGTTAATATTCAACAGCTAGTATTTACCGATTTATTATAGGTACAGTTTCTTATCAACTACATACTACATAGAATTTAAATAAAAACAATCCTAAATTAAAATAACTTGTCCCTGTCTAACCATTTCACCAGCTAGCAAGCTTTATTTAGATTGTTTGTGGAGTTGTACTCTCTTTCAAGCACAGATTAAGAATTTCCTTACTGGTAATTGCCAGACTGAAAAAACACACTCACCCAACCACCGTTGCCTGCGACCCAGACTGTTATGTCGCCTATCTTGCACCTCTGCTCAGCCGTTCTAATGAGTGCCTTAATTCGGTCCATATCGCCATGGCGGTAATCGGTCTCTGCCATTTCCAAAAAGATAGCCAGTACCTAAAACATGAGTTGATTCAATTAAAAACTTTGCGTTAAAAATCAAAAAATTGTAGCGTAGTGTAGTGGTCCTGTATTTGCTGGCAAGCTGGAGATATCGGGTTCAAATTCCCAGGACAGTTTAGTAGTACTCCAAGAGAGCTGAGATACCAGAAGAGCCTGAGGATTAAAGGCGAAGTAGAGTGAAGTTCTGTTGCAATTACCCAGTGGTCTCTGCAGTGTAATGGTTAGTAAGCTGGAGACGTAGGGTTTAAATCCCAGTAGGAATAAAAATGTATAACCATTATTATTTAGCTAAAGCATGATAGCTACGTACAAAATATTTCACCAACAACTTTAAGGTTGTCCAGATCAAGGTTATGAAGATAGTGATGAAGACAAAAATCTACAATAAAGTTTCAACAGCTTGCTTGCTATTGTCCAAAAAGCTTTAATTAGCCTAGCATCTTAAAGTTAGTATGTAGCTTACTGCTTTCTTTACTATTGAATTTGGATTTTTAGGTAAAACCAAAAAGGTATAGATTTATAACTGTCCATAATTGTTATGTGTTCGTGTTGGTTTGAACACAATATATGGAATAAAAAACTGATCATTTATGTACATGTATTTCTAAAAAAATATATATATAAGTTAATGCAATAAATGTTGTACTGCTTCCTAAGAGCTGCTACTAGGTCCAGCTGCCATACTGAAAAACAAATTCTGGTGAATAAGGAACATCTGTGGTCTACCGGTTGGAGCGTTTGCCTAGTAAGCACAAAGTTATGGGTTTGACACCAGAAACAAACGGTTGCTGGTAATATTAGGAAAAACATCCAGTCATAATTTCTCCTGTTCCACATAGGTATGAATAAATCGTTAGCCCAATTTAATAAAAACCTTTCTATCAGGGGTTTCCTCAAAGAGATGGTGACTATAAACTTGTGTAAGTTTTTTTTAATAATTTCGGTGATAAAAATTGTTTGTCTATATCTTTAGCATAGGAAGTGATTAATTTAAATTGTTACCATGATGATTTTAGTCCAAGTAATGTTCCCTTCAACCAGTAGTCTATCTACCAGCTGCTTCATTTCCTTCTCAGAGGGAAGGGAAACCACATCTCGCAAATTTTTTCACACCACAAATTTTTCTTATTTCTTCCATGCATGTCTAAAAAAACCATTCTCTACAAACAATTAAAAATACAAGTGTCAACATAAATATTACTTTTCCACTTTCTCTCTCTCTCTCTCTCTCTCTCTCTCTCTCTCTCTCTCTCTCTCTCTCTCTTTCTCTCCTTCTCTCTTTCTCTCACTTTGTCCCTCTCTCTCTATCTCCCTTCCCTCCTCTCTCTCTTTCTCTTTTTGTGTGTGTGTGTGTGTGTGTGTGTGTGTGTGTGTGTGTGTGTGTGTGTGTGTGTGTGTGTGTGTGTGAGTGTGTGTGTGTGTGTGTGTGTGTGAGTGTGTGTGTGTGTGTGTGAGTGTGTGCGTGTGTGCGAGTGTGCGAGTGTGCGAGTGTGCGAGTGTGCGAGTGTGCGAGTGTGCGAGTGTGCGAGTGTGCGAGTGTGCGAGTGTGCGAGTGTGTGAGTGTGTGTGTGTGAGTGTGTGAGTGTGTGTGTGTGTGTGTTTGAGTGTGCGAGTGTGCGAGTGTGTGAGTGTATGTGTGTGTGTGTGTGTGCGAGTGTGCGAGTGTGTGACTGTGTGAGTGTGTGTGTGTGTGCGTGTGAGGGTGTGTGTGTGTGTGTGTGTGTGTGAGTGTGTGAGTGTGTGTGTGTGTGAGTGTGCGAGTGTGCGAGTGTGTGAGTGTGTGTGTGAGTGTGATCGCTCAAGTTTGCTGGCTGCTTGCTTCAACTTTTGGGTCATGCATATTGCGCTCGCAAGTTTTTTCAACTCTGGGATGTTACATAATTGAAAGCCTGCTTCCTCGATTCTACATTTCAACAGAAAAAATAGTAAATTAAAAATATACTTTACATCAAATGTGATTTCAAAAGGCTGCACTTAAACCTATTTGCTATAAATAAATTAAAAGGTGCATTTATACTTTTTGAATATGAATTTTGAATGTTTTAAACAGATGTAACTTGTAAAAATTAAGTAATTAGATAGTACTTTTGAATTTGATTTGACTATCATTTTATGATGTGATTAAATTTTGTATTTAAAGTACAAAATAATAAAAAAAATGTTTGATTCAAGGAAAAAATTTTAAGATGTTTTGTTCTACGTCAATTTGATATGTTTCAATTAGTAAAGAAGGATTAGCAACTTTTTCATAGCACTATAATTTTAACTGCGATTACATCAAGAAGTTACAATGTTAGTAATGCTAATAGTGTTATTGTGTAAATAAACTCACCAGTAAACAAATTACTAATCGGTAAAAGGCAACAGAATAGAGTTTAATGTGTGTAATGTTAACAATTCTACTCCTGCGAAACTTAACAAATAAAATATATTGCACTATATTTATATATTTTGTTTTTTGATATATGTATACATTTAACTGTCCTAAAAGTTTCACTTTTTTATATGACAAACCTCAAAGTATTAAATTAGTAATAATCACTCACCTTTCTAAGAATAGAAGTGCTTATAGAAAATTTCTGACATTAATTTGGGGGTGCATTTTAAGCTCATTCAAAATTTGAAAATGAATTATATAGTTTGCAAAATGTGTGATTTTACAGGTGAAATGGCTTCTCAAATTGATACGTTATTGTTAATATCTTTTATGCTTGAGTAAAAATAAAAATTTTCATTTATGCAAAAGAATTATAGAACACTGCTTTCAAAATTAAAAAACACTATAATAATTATTAAAATGTGTACAATCAAGTGGCCCTTTGTTTTGGCTGACTTCTGACTTGGCACTCATGTAAAGGAAGTTGCCCACCCCTGTACTTATAAAACTTTTATAATATTATAAGTTATTGCAATCTTACTTCTTGACTTTTGTTATTTTAGCTTTTTAAATTTGGTTTTAAGCTATAGCTATATTGGCTTGTTCTTCAAATAAAAAACTTTTATCAATATATGAAATTTTAATTAAAGTTTTATTTTTGGCTTTTTAAATGCCAACTTATAAATATTTAATTTATAGTGGGCTAAAATAACGGCAACATTTTTTAAACTGATCATTATAATAAATGCAAGTATATTTTAACAGTTTTTTAAATATACTTTTCATTACAGATAACAATTTTTTGTTGATGATTCATCGTAAAACTTTAGATCTCGTAGAAAAACCGATTCAACTTATGTAATATTGTAAGTACTTTCATTCTGGCCAGATTTCTGGAACATTCTAATCAGCAATGTCACTATCCTCATCATCTAAACGAATATCAAAGCATATTCTTTCACTTGGATCTTCGGCTGGTTGAGGAACAATTTGTTGCGCATGAGAGGTAGATGGTCGAGCAGGAGACGTAGATGGTCTAGCTTGAGAAGTGGACGGTCTAGCAGAAGAGGTGCGCTGTGCTTGAGAAGTGGACGGTCTAGCAGGAGAGGTGTGTTGTGCTTGAGACGTGGATGGTCGAGCTTGAGACGTGGATGGTCGAGCTTGAGACGTGGATGGTCTGGCTGGAGATGTGGTTCTTGCTTGAGATGTAGAAGATCTAGCTGGGGCCGGATGCAGTGTAGATGGAGCCGGACGTAGTGTGGACGGAGCCGGGCGTAGTGTAGATGGAGCCGGGCGCAGTGCGGATGGAGCCGGGCGCAGTGCGGATGGAGCCGGACGCAGTGTAGATGGAGCCTGACTTGGAACTCTGGCTGTTGAGATCCTACCTCGTGGTGGTGGCAGTTCTGGAGATTCTCCTAAGTCTCCAGTCACCCCAGAAGCCTGTGAAGGAAGATAGTCTAAAATTTGGCGATTCTCGTTCATGCGTTTCTTCCTACGTTCTTTCTCAATCTCTTGTTGATACTGCTTTCTACGCTGGCCGGGTGGCGACATAGGAGGCAATGTTGGTTGCTTTATAAAAGAGCTTTCATCTGGACTCGGCTGAACGCTTACCCTTTGGCCAGTTGGTTGAGGCTCCTCGACTGGGCATCTTGATGATGTGGCTCTTCTGACATCTTGGCTTGGAGTTCTGGCTGGTTGTGCTGGTGCCCCTCCTAGATTGAGGAGGGCTTGTGCAGCTTCCCCGGTATTAAATGATCGAGGGTTGGTGCTCTGTCGTGTGCTGCTTCTTGGAGTGGTAGGAGGGATAGGCTGACTGGGAATTTCTTCTTGTTGATCTGCAGCATCCATAGATTCTTCCTCAACGACCTCTTCTTCACCCTGTGTAGCTGCTGGAGCTTGCGCTTCAGCCATACGTGCTGCAATCTCCTCTTGTTCCTTTCTTCTGCACTCTGCACCAAAACGGTCTTGTCTTTTTGCCAGTCTCCGCACCTCCTTATCAATGTAGCGCCGTAATCTGCCGGTTTCGGCGGCTGCCAGTTGCGCTAGAATCTCTTCTTCTGCATCTATAAATGGTTCATTGGTTGGAACACTACCAAGTTCATCAATTTCTAGAGGAGAAGATGCTATTTTAGGGTGGCCCATGGTCTCTGCAGGCAGGCGGTCTTGTATTGCAATCTACAAGGTACAACAGTGGCTTGCATAGAAATTATATAAAAATAAATTTGCTTAAAAGCTTTATAGCACTTTAACTATCATGTTGTAGGAATATCATTGGTTGCTGATCAGAGGTAGAATGTGCTATTAAACAGGACAAAATGTTTAATATAGAGTTTAAATGCATTGCTAACTGATTGCTCTATTCACACTAATAGTAAACTTAAAACTGTGAGTTTATTGCTTATTATGCAGTACTAAAATATATGTATTTAACAAAAATAAAGTATGTAATCAGTTTTATATATAAATATTCAGTAATGGATAATTATTCATTCCACACTACAAAGCCATTCAATGTAACCAACAAAAAATTAAAATCTTATGAGAATTAAGTCAATTGGCAAATAAATACATTATTATGCAATACCTATCATATAATAAGTATATTTTAATAATTATATTTTAATTCAAATTATTTCATATGTCCAAAACCTAAAACATCCTACAGTATAATATGCTACATTAAACAAACTCCAATAAATTTACTATCAACTGTTTTATTATTAACATTCAACAGTATTTAACAATTTAATCTAGCCACAGTTTCTTATCAATCACACCTAAACAGTATTTAAATAAAAAAAATTTTAAATTAAAATAACTTGTCCCTGTCTAACCATTTCACTAGCTAGCAAGCTTTATTTAGATTGTTTGTGGAGTTGCACCCTCTTTCAACTACAAAGATTACAAATATTGTTTCTGGTAATTGTCAGGCTGAGCAAACACACTCACCCAACCACCGTTGTCTGTGATCCAGACAGTTATGTCACTGATCTCAAACACCTGCTCAGCTGTTCTAATGAGTGTCTCAATGCGATCCATATCGCCATGGTGGTAAGAGGTCTCTGCCATTTCCAGAAAGATAGCCAGTACCTAAAACATGAGCTGAATGAATCAACAACTTTGTGTTCACATTTTAAAAATTGTAGTGTAATGTAGCGGTCTCCATATTTGCTTGCAAGCTGGAGGTATCGGGTTCAAATTCCCGTGACGGTTTGGTAGTACTCCAGGAGACCTGAAATACCAGAAGAGCCTGAGGACTGAAGGAGAAGTAGAGAGTGGAGTTCTGTTGTGATTACCCAGTGGTCTTTGCAGTGTAATGGTTATTAAGGTCAAGGTCTCGGGTTTGAATCCCAATAAGGATAAAAAATCTATAACCATTAATAAGTAGCTACATACAAAATATTACACCAAAAACTTTAAGACCTTCCAGATCATCATTATGAAGATAGAGATAAAGACGAAAATCTACAATAAAGTTTCAACAGCTTGCTTGCTATTGTTCATAAAGCTTTAATTAGCCTAGCATCTTAAAGTTAGTATATGTAGCTTACTGCTTTCTTTACTATTGAATTTGAATATTTAAATAAAACTAAACAAGGTATATATTTATAACTGTTCATAATTGTTATACGCTTGTGACGATTTGAACACAATATATGAAATAAAAAACTGATTTATGTACACGTATTTCTAAAAAACCTATAAGTTAATGTAATAGATGATGCACTGCTTCCAAATAGCTATTAGAATCAGCTGTCATAAATTTTACTGCTTTAAACACTATAACTCACGCAAGTTTATAATCACTATCCCTGTGAGAAACCCTTGATAGAAAGGGTTTTTGTTAAAGCGGGCTAAGGACTTATTTAAATGAGGCACAGGAGCAATTATGACTGGATGCTCTTCCTAACATCACCAATGGCCTTTGTCAGGGCTTGAACCCATGACTTTGTGTTTACTAGGCAAACGCTCTAACCCCTAGACCATGGCTGCTTCCTGCTATAGACACTATGTTATGTTTCTTATATTCATGACCCATTTTTGATCTTGCTGCTGCTTAAACTAAAAAAACAAATTCTGGTGAATAGGGAACATCCCTGGTCTACAGGTTGAAAGGTTTGCCTAGTAAACATGAAGTTATGGGTTTGACTCCAAAAACAGGTCGTTGGTAATATTAAATAGAACATCTAGCTATGATTACACCTGTGCTACATTTGAATAAATCTCTAGCCCGCTTGAACAAATACGCTTTCTTTCAGGGGTTTCCTCACAGGGATGGTGACTATAAACTATAAAAATTATTAGTTATATATCTTTAGCATAGGAAGTGACTAATTTAAGCTGTTACCATAATGATTTTAGTCCAAGTCATGGTTCCTTCAACCGGTAGTCTGTCTACCAGCTGCTCCATTTCCTCATGGAGGGAAGGTGAACCACATCTCGCAAAGTTTTCCACTGCACAAATAATATTTCTTATTTCTTCCATGCATGTCTGATAAAACTCATCTTCTACAAATAATCAAATTTCAAGTATCAAAAAACATAATTATTACTTTTCTACTTTCTGTCTCTCTCTCTCTCTCTCTCTCTCTCTCTCTCTCTCTCTCTCTCTCTCTCTCTCTCTCTCTCTCTCTCTCTCTCTCTCTCTCTCTCTCTCTCTCTCTCTCTCTCTCTCTCTCTCTCTCTCTCTCTCTCTCTCTCTCTCTCTCTCTCTCTCTCTCTCTCTCTCTCTCTCTCTCTCTCTCTCTCTCTCTCTCTCTCTCTCTCTCTCTCTCTCTCTCTGTCTCTTTGCGTGTGTGTGGTGCGTTTGTGTGCGTGTGTGTGTGTGTTTGGTAATTGGTTTTTTTAATTCAATTTCAACTATTTATAATATTGTTTTTGGTAAAATCCATATCAAGCAATACTCACCTATGCACTGTATCATCACTATGACCGGGTGTTGACTGTAGTCATGGTTCAAACTATCAACAAACCTCGTTTCGAAGACTCTTCTTCGAAAATTACTTCCTACCCCTGAAACTCTAAAAAATAACTTATAGTTTTATTATTCAAGTAAATGTGATGTTGCATTGCAAACTTTAATAATAAAGAAAGTGGCAGTTAAAACAGATTAAACTTTTCTCACCACAATCTAAGTCAGCAAACATGCTGTTAGCAGACCTCGTTTATTAATGGTCAAAATAATATAATCAGTTATTTTCAAAGAATATGAGTCATCATTTATTAATTAGTATGCAAAATTTTATAAATTTAGCAGAAAAATAGTTGCATGTACTAGTAAAATTTTTTGTTAGGAAATTTCATAGCTTCCTAAAAATATTGTTTTTTTTAATTTATGTCGCTGCAGCTCTCACTTATTTTTTGAGCATTTCAGAAAAAAATAACATTGTCACAACTCAATATATTATATAAAAGTAACTTTGTCTTTATATATGTTTAGCTGCCTACTAACTACTTTTCCTTTATCAAAACCCAGACTGTTACTTTGACAAATTAGCACTTTAGCTAAATATTTTGCAGTGAGCAAAAAAATAAAGTTTTGCTAGCCAAAACTTTGTCATTTAGATTTGCAACAGAAATGTGGAAAATGAAAAAATACTGTAGCTACCTCGAATATAAAATAGTGACGAGAATATCTCGGAGGTTTATTTCCGGTATACAATCCTCTTCGCGCTGTCTCTTGTCAGGCTGTTGTGCGGCGGCCATCTTTCCTGAAGATAGCACTTGAAAACGCAATTATCAAAATTGAAGTTATCAAATATTTCCCAAATTATAATGACTTCAATGATGTGGCACATTTAGTGAAGCCATATAAATTTGCTAATTTTCAACTCAAAAGTCATGAATTCATTAGTTTTGTTATCATAAATTACACAATTTGAATAAATGGCATTCCAATACTGATTTTATAAATCTAAAAGTCTTAGAGCATTTTGAAGCTTCAATTTATTTTATTGTAATGCAAACATCATGTTTTATTCATTTCTTCAGCAGCATAAAATAATTCCTACCAGCAGCTTTGCCTGTCATTACCTATGTGACCTCTGACATGCAAGACGCAAATATTTAATTTTTATTTTCAAAATAAAAAGTTGTAGCCTAATATTAATACCAGTATTGCAGTTAGTGCAAATTTGTATCTTTTAACAGATAGTTGTTGCGATTATTTTATTTATCACCTACTGCTGCAGAATAAAATTATACATGACGTCTATGTCTAATTTTCACTGCAGTGGTCATGCGTGGGTGGTGGGAATGCACTTATATATAATATATTCTTTTTATGCATTATCCAATTATTTCAACTTGTTAGAGTTACAGAATCTTAAGTTACAATAATTGACAGGTCAGAATCTTGTTGTTGTTGGGAGAACTTGTATATTTATTTGATCAAGAAATTTGTATGAAACAAAATGGTGTCTTCAACATAACAGAGTTTGATAAGAATTTAAGACCAACTCTCAAGGTGCAAAAAAAGTTGGTTTGCGGAACATTTGAATCTATTTTTATATAGTGCTTTATATTCAAGCATTTTGAATGTCATTAAACTACAGATTCTAAACCGGAATTCTCCGTTTGCGCAGACACGTATAACGAATCGGATTCTGGACGCACATCTTCATCTACTGTGGCGGCACTACCATCTACGGAGTCGATTGTGCTGCTTGTAGATTCGACAGCAGGCGAACCCGCTGCGGAATTCTCCTCGCTCTGAGCTTCTTCAGTTTTGCTCTCTGATGGTACTTGATTTGGAAGAACCTCACCACAGTTTTTGTTTTCTTTGTCAAGTCGGGCAGAAGATGCTGGCTTGGTTTTGCTATCTTGTTTTTCAGGAAGTAAAGCATCTTCACACGGAGCTCCTAGAAATTCAGTTTTCTTATGTGCTTTTTGCCGGTGAAGTGCTTCATTGAAGAAGCAAGGTTTCTGGTACTCGGGATGTTGAATTTTCTGAATAAATCTTTTGGGTTTTTTAGCCCGTGGACGCTTGGCAGAATGAGGCTGTCTGTGACTTCTTTTGGTTTCTTCTAAACAGTCTTCAAGATCTTCATCAAACGTAAAGTTCTGATTGCCTTTCAAATTATAGCAACCCATTTCCAGTGGAGGTGGAAAAAACCTGAATCCAGATTTTTCACATTTCTCTTCTTGAAACTTTTCACCTCCTTCTTCTGACTCTCTGAATTCCTCGTCCAAATCAACCCAATCACCCTCATTGTCAGAGTCATTGCCTCTGAGCATCTCTTGGTTCTTGTTCAGGACTAAAGGTTGAACTGGCGCTGGTTGGCAGTCAATAGATTCCTCCTTCTTTCCATCTGGAGTGCATGCAGCTCGCAGCTTTTGCAAAGAAAATTCCAGATTTGTTAAATTCATAAAATGCTTAGATCGGTTGGTTTTAGGTGCAACTACACATGGGGGTTCAGCGCCTGTCGGTTTCTTCTGTGTATTGCAGTCAAATGTTTCAGGGTTGAAAGCTGGGGACGACCTTGACCTAGAGTTGCCAGGGATACAGTCAGCTAAATCTCTACGCTGCGTGCTCTGAGAACGACCTTGTCTATTTGGCGGCGGACTCACGTCTCTCGTGGGGCAAGTCTGTAGGAGCTGCGGACAAGTGATTATCCCCTCCTGAAAATATATTGAAGCATGAAATTACTTAACACTTGATACGGCCATGCATTGCTGAATATATATTATATAAATACATATTACTAGTCAAATTATTACCTAAACTACTAAATACAATAGACCACGTATCTAGTATCTAGTATATCAGACACTAAATTTTATTACCTATATCTTTATTTGTTCTTGTTTGGTAGCGGAATAAATCACATACTAACTATACTAGATAAAATTACAAGATACGCATTATAGCTCGAGAAATATTGCCAATTGTCTCTTATTGTATATATTTATATATATATATATATATACTAATTATTGAATATATATTATTTATCATAATATATTATTAAACCAATGCAGTTAGTAGATATATATGACTTAAAGATACTGTTTACTAGATAATATGCTAAAGAAACATTAAATACATTACCAGATATGTATTATTAAATATTTACTATATACAGAGATATTATTATGTATAAAAAGCGAGGCCAAATCAGGTAATACCAACTCTCCATTTCAGTAAAGAGTTGAGCAGAGTTCTTACCCATCCTTGTGAAGCTCGTATCCATGCATTCACATGGTTCTCACGGAACAGCTTCTCTGTCCAGTTGAGAATCAGCTGGATCCTGTCATACCAGCCATCATCAAAGGCCTTCTCAGCTAGTGTAACAGCTGTTGCTAACATCTGCAATACGACATACTTCATAACATTCAGCCAAATTTAAACAGCAAAATCTAGATGCAGATTCAGTCACTGCTTTTTAATTTTTGAACAATGAAATGTTTAATTTCTTAAATGAACCACTTCTAAGGCTGTTACCGTATATATTCTAATATTTATACGTGATATTTGATGACAGTCATCAACTATAATGCAGCAAGAATATTAAAACAATGTTAATTTGATGGCTTAAAAATTCAGAATAATGTTGAAGCTTGTCGATGCATATAATTATAACTTTGATGACAAGAAAATATTTTACTTTAAATTTAAAGTTCACAACGCTTTTTACAAAAGCATTATTATATTATATAAAACATATTTCAACTTATTGAAACAACATTAAACTGCTGCAAAAAAGCTTATGAGTTTTATGTTGATCTAGTTAATGTTCTTACTCCCAGGTTGTAGTTAAAATTACACCTCATGCCACTGAATTTTAAACACATATAATTATAGAGTTATACTAGACATATAATAATGTAACATACTATTCATTTCATTACCTTTAACTTACATGCATATAAAACAGCTTTAGGGAAAGCAACAACTCAAAATAAGATAAATTAACTGAAAACAATATTATCCTATCATTGTTATTATCTTATATTATACCATGACGATTCTAGTCCAGCTAAGTTCTCCGTCCTTGGCAAAGTTGGTGAGGGTCTTATTAAATGATTTATTCATCTCACACACATCATAGCTGGCTGCCCCAATGGTCCAGGTGGCTTCGATCACAGTGCCCACACATTTAGGGTCAAGGTTGTATTCTAAATATAAATCATTGTCACAATTTGTAGTTTATTTGAATTTTGTATACATGTGTGGTGGGTGTATATTATAAATGTTGTGCACTAATACTGAAACATAAAAATGTACAATAGCAATGCAAAAAGCTAATTGATTTGAAAAGTAAAGCTTTAGTACATTATAATAAATTTTGATTTTAGTTCAAACACATTGTTTTGAACCCAAAGTGTATATGGATATTAATATCAAACAGGCTGAACAAAATTCAAAAGCCAATGAAATTATGAATAGAAAAATGTTTTTATACAGTTTATAATGTCACAACCACAATTTCTGTTTGCATTTAAATTTAAAAAAATAATCTGCATTGCTTTTGCAAATGTAAACAATTTCATGAATGCATGACAATGTTTTTCATTTACAATTGCATGTTTTTGCTTTGGCAATGTAAAGTTACCAACTAGAAAATGACTATATATCTATCAAAAATATATATTATTGAAGTAATGTTGGAGCTTTCTCAAGCTATATAATCCTAAAATAATAATAATTATAATAACTTATCAAAGATTTGTCATAATGACTATTTTTGCATCGGTAAAAAAGGCTTTTTTTGCACTATTTTTAGACTCTTATTTCTTGTGACTCACCTATTATCTTTATGCATCTAATGACACTATGATTGTCATAGTTTGGAAAATAGTCTAAGCTTCGTAAAACACCAACGATATCTTGGCTGTATCTTCTTTCAGCCAAACTAAAAACAAGTTTATTATTGACAGATGAAACACAAAAAATTGTGACCTAATCGCTGTTTGACAGAAAATTAATAAAATTAGTCATCTATTGTAAGTAAGAAGAAACAATTGTGTTTTCTATTCAAAAATCTGGAGAACTTAATGCTTAAAATTATTAAATAGTGTTATAACTCCAAATTGCACCAATTGCAAAAACATTGGATTAATTTAACTCATCTATATTATATAATGTACTTGAATATGTATTATCAATGGACTGCACTTTTTTAATTTCATAAATTTAACACTCTATTTCAGTTTAATTTACTCTTGTAAATTTATATACAGCTTGAAGTGTGTGACGTTTTGCTTTGGTATCAGTATACATGTCATAGAAGCATAAATGGTGTTTAAGTGTAATTAGCTGTTGAAAAGCACAGAAGATGGGTTTATTACATTACATAGCTTTAGTAGTCTGCAAATGTTCTTAAAATTACGTGTTGCCAGAAACAATAAAAAATTTTAAATCGCTGTCCATATTGTAGCTATGAAGACAGCTTTCCATATTATATAAACTTCAGTGCAAATATTTAGTGTAAAATACGGCCATTCCAATAAAGGTTGTGTATATAGCATAAACACTAAAGCAGTATATATAAATGTGATAAGAAAATACAAGTAGAAGTTACCTTCTCCTAACCAACGCCTTGATGACATCAGCAGTTGCGATAGCATGGTTGCAAGGTCCGTAGGTAGCCATCTTTCTTATTTCTAATGTTCCTTTAAGACCAGCTTAGTAAAAGTTAGAAGACAGCAATTGTTTTTATGCAAACCAATTTTTAGTAGTTTTTGGTTTAAATTATTTTTCATAGAACAATTGGAAAAATAATTTAAATATCAGAGAATTTATACTATGGCTTCATGATGTAATATGCACAAATTAATTGTGAAGCAGGAAAAAATTAATTTAGATGCCCAAAAATTTAGCATACCTAACTATAATAAAATGCATATCGTATTTTCACAGCTTTATAAAAAATTGAAACTAGCTTTCAAGTTTAAGTAGAACTGATTATAATTTTCATGTCTTAAAACTATAGCAAAGTCACTTCCAGTGATGTATATAAAAAAAAGTTAAAAACAAAAATGAAACACTTGACAATAAAAAATTTTTAAGTTACCTTATAGGAAATGTTCAAATAAAAGGTTCTTCAATCAAGCAGAACTGTAATTTAAATATTCAGCATTCAGTCTGTATAGCATAAAAAGCTTTAATTAGACTGTAAAACACCTGTTACGGTGTTGATATTCTATGTCATTGATGGCTTTTAAAAGCTTTAAAAACATGCAAGGTTTCAGCTGTTTGCTGTGTTTTTTGTATTGTAGACAGAAACTAATTATAAGTATATATTAGTTGGAAAGAAGCTTAAGAGTAGCTTACTTCGTTAGCTTGCTGGGAGAGTTTACTATAAGTGTGCATGCTTGCTTGCTGGAAGAGTTGATCTATATAGTAGTGTACATGCAGTAACATTTGATTATATTCCCCTTTTTAAGTCATTTAAAAAGTCACAAAGTTGAAACTTCATTTTTGATAAAAATTGAAGAAACTTAGAATCTAAAAAGATTTTGAAAAAACTGAATCAAAGCAGATGTCCTAATAAACTACATTATTTAGGTCCATGTTTTTAAAGCTTTAAGTTTACTTCAAAAAGCAGAAAGCTAATTGAATTGCGATTTTTTGTAAAAAAAACACAGTAATAAATCTAAAAAACAGTTAGGTTTAGATCTTTCTAAGCTTTATTTTGTTGTATTAATAATTAAAAATTACAGTTAAAATTTGCAAGTTTGTTGTGTGTTGAAGCATTCACTTTTAAAAGTTTCAAGTTTCTAGAAAACCTGAATTGGATTTTTTAAAACAATACAATTAATTAATGCTCTTAGGCTTGGAGGCAGTATCTAATACCCTTTAACTTTTTTCCATGAAGAGCAAGAGGGTCATCAGAGTGTGACATTGGTATGGGTGGGTTTGGTGAAAGCATGATCGATTCGTCTTCATCGATTTTCTGAGAGTCACCTTCAAAATTAGGTTTTGATTCGAAAATAGCAGTGTATGGCAATCCATCAGAAGGTGAACAACCAAAACCACCTCCTGCAAGTTTAGTCTCCTTAGATAAATCGTTGTAAGGCTGTACATTTTCGGCAGGCATAAAAAGTCTCTCAGGGGAACGGATACAAGGAGATGGTGACTTTCCTTTCTTTGGCCTTGACCTTGGTCGGGATGACCTTGAAGAAGGAGGACATTCAGTTTTTATATCTCCTGCAATGCCCCTCAGTTCTCCAGCTACCTTTCGGGAATTGTACGGAGATTTTGATTTGTGTTTGGAAGCAGTGGATCTTGGCCTAGGCGAGCGTTGTGGCCTGGTTGGAGATCGTGGTTGGTGTGGTTGAGGTTCAGCGCAGGGTTTACTGCTGTCATTGTTTCTAATTTTAGCGTACTCAACCACATCTGTCTGTTAAAAAATTTGACATCACACGCATTATTAATCACACTATATAATATAAACCTAATTAAATGACTTATATAGTTATAAGTCAGTTTGAGTTCTAAAGTTGACAGCAAACAGTCACAAGTAACTTTCATAGGAAACTGGCTCTATCAAAACGATTAGGAGATAATGAAGTTTCTCATAATAAAGTTAGCAAAATGGCATAATAACCAGCCTTATTATTCAAATAATGTTTTTTATTCATTTAAAGTATATAAAATTAAACTAAAGAAAAAATGTGAGTTTAAATTTAAATTTTTCATAAACAATCTAAAATATGCTGCAATTTTAAAATCTGTAGATAAATTGTCAGTTAACAGACTACTTAAATTTTTCTGCTATATGCAGATAATTACAAACTAATAATTAACAATGACAATAAATATGCAGAGTTACGTAAATTTATAAAAAATACTTTATATAATTAGATCAAGACCATTACCCAGCCACACTTCTGACAAATCCAGGCGTCAATAAGTCGAACTCTGAAATATTCCTCCGCCCAGCAGACTAGTTGCAGCACTCTGGTGATCATTCCCGCTCTCAGTGCATTGTCTGCCAGCATGCTCACTGTGGCACATACCTGCCGGCATAATTAATTAGTTGTCAGCAAAAGACAATGTCAGAATATTCAGCTAGTTGTCAGCAGTAGACAATGTCAGAATATTCAGCTCGTTGTCAGTGGTATTATATAATGTCTGCATGTAGTCATCATTTCACAGTTGTTGACTTACATAAAATGATAGTAATATATTGTTAGTTGTCAGGGTATGCATATATGCTTACTAATGGTTTACTAATGCTTTTATAATTCATGTTAGCTATCGTCACTTAATTAATAAGACAAGTAATTGTTTAAAATTTAAACACTAAATGCAGCCTAAAGCAAGCATATAATACGCAGCTGCTAGTAGTTAATTGGTATATGGTTGTCATAGCAACAAAACTTAGAACGCAATAAGAAAAATATTTGACTTTCTCTATCACAATCTGAGCTAGGGTATTGAATATGAAACTGGGCAATAAAAAAATATGTGCATAAATTGGATATTTTACTTGACAGCAGCTTTTTTTCAAATAGAACTTGCAAAAGATTAGGTCCAATTTGAGGTAATATGACAATAAGTTTTAGACTAGCAAATAGTAGCAACAAATACCAAGTTTCAAAGGCTCCAGCAATAACAAACATTTAGTTTTTTAAATTTTATGGCAGATTGATATCTGAGAGCAAAAATAGAAACTTTGAACTTTTCTTTAATGAATTTGAAGTTATTATAAGTCAACAAAATTACTGTCAATTGATTAAAATATCTAAAGATAAAAAATTATGATTTCATTATATAATAATTGATTAAATAATAATTAATTATAGTATTGTCTCACCACTGCTATTCTGTTCCAGGTAATAATGCCATCATTAAACACTTTGTTGAGACACGTGACTAGACTAGTCTTAGCCTGAGCATCTGTCAACATTTCAGGGTTGTTGATATACACCGCATCCTCAACCACACTCTGGTCTCTGTAGTCAAAGAGTCCCTCTGCAAAATCAAACATAATATTTTGAAGAATAAGTTAAATCAATATAAAAGCTGTTTTTTTATTAATTTGTTCTTGATTAAACAAATAAAATAAAATTAAGATTATATGATGCTGTTGATGTTAGATAATCGTAATATTCTTTTAAATCTATATATGCAACTTAGAGTTATTTGAAAATAGATAAAAGTAATGTATTTGTCTTGTTTTTTCTTTGTTAAGCAAGTACTATGAGGAATATGACACTGTTGACGCTTTACATTCTAATTAATTTCTAACTTTTAGCAGCCTAGAGATAAATATTGTATATTATAGGACTTTATCAAAAATGTTTTAAAACTCTCATGTTCCAAATTTTTAAACCAATTGTGTCTAAATGCTTCTAAATGCAATGGTAAATTATGAAAATAAGTTACAATACAATACTCTAGGGATTCTAACTATACCAACAACTTAAAACAATAATAAATAATAATAATAATAATAATAAATAATTTTGTTCTATTTTACTTCCAGACTTAAATTTAAAAATTTGCAACTTTCCTAATAAATTACCGTTCCTAGAATACTGGCCATACCTAATTGTGTTAATGCTTCAATGATGTCACTGCACTCAAGGTTCTCCAAGACTGTGAGTCTCCCAAGAGCATCCTTAAGACATTGGTTATATCGCTGAGCTCTCATTCTAAGAAAAAATCAGACTGTATTTAAAAAAATTGATCTTGATATTGGCAAACAAGCTGCAAAAAAAGTAAAATCTTTGAGGTGAAGTAAATTTCTCGAAAAAGTAGTTCAAGTTTTTTTATTTTAAATAATTTTGAAAACTTCTTTGATGATTATAACATATATAAAAACTAGCTACAGTAGCTTTTGAAAGACAGTTTAGCTGTTTTATTATAAAAAGTTTCCTTTTTAATAAATTATAATAACATCTCGCTTGTGTTTACTGGAATTAGTAAGAAAACTAAATATTCACATTACCAATCTTATGTCATATTTACTGCTCTAAACACAAAGTTACTAACTTACCTTTGTCTCACAAGAGAGCCAATCACATCTCCAGTTGCAACTGCCATGTTGTTTTCAATTCTACAGATTTTTAGAAATAGAAATCTTCTAATTTTCTTTCTCTCACGATCAACGTGTGTGTTTTGTCATAGAGAATGTGTGAAGCCATACAAACTTGCTATTTGCAAAGAAACAATTTAGCATTGTGGATTTTTTATAATGCTGGCATTTGATTTGCTAGATAAACGAGGAAATAAAATATATGTGCTGCATGAAAATATATCTTTGATAGCACTTAGCAATGTGACATTTTGCATTTTTTATAATTTATTATATCAATAATCAACTCACAAAACTGTAAAAAATTATTTACGCCAGGTCTGCATATACACAAAATGCTATTTTAGCTGCCAAGTGCAACTTTGAAATGCAATTATAGGCATAATTGTTGTAGATAAATTAATAAATATATTTAAGTGGTACAATTCTGAAAGTTAGTAATTAATTATCAATTTATGAGTATTTTTAAATAAGCAATCTGAGTCATATAAAAACCTGCAATTTTTTGCATTTTATAACACATTACATAAATTTATAATTTTTATTAGATTATATCTTCATGACATTTTTTTGTTTGTTTTTACTTCAATTTTAAAAAATATTCATCACATACTGCTAAAATGAAAGTTAGAGGCCTAGCAACATGCTATACACTGAGTTATTTTGGTATATAAGCTTTTAAAGCTGGTTTTAATGCAACTGACACCAAAAACTGCAAAATTTTCAACAGCTTGATATCTTTTTCTAAAGCTTTATTTGTGTATAGAGTCGTTACAAAAAAGTTTGGCTCAAATTTTAGTCACATGGTACACTAGTTACTACAGCTACAAAAATATTGATTGAAAAAGTTTTTTACGCAGAGTCTATTACACTAGTGTTAAGCAAAAGCTTTCTTAAACTTTGCTTCATAATTTTGATTTTATAAAAGAACAGTTCCACACAATTACTGGCTCTCAGATCTGCTTAAGATAGTAATAATTTTATTATAGTTTGAATAGATTAAGAAGTAAAATAGTGCAAAAAATATAATTTATGTTTTCGGATGTATAATAAGAGTAACTAGCATTTGGTCACTTCATAGCTACTAGTTCTATCATTTTACGTGTTTCTGGAAGAAGAAGGCAAGTTTTATAATTAAAGAAATTCAGTTGTTTTAAAATTATGATATCCAAGATGGGAAAACTAATGAAAGCAAACTAAGACATGCTCATCATTTTAATTGTTACAAGGAAGAAAAGTTTCAAGTAGAGTTTAATTATCACTGGTATTTCAACAATTATTTACGTATCTCAAGCAAATTTTGCAGTTAATCCCTGGAAGTCTCTAAATTATATTTTGGTAAAGCAGAAAATTATAACATTTACCTTAATATTTAAAAAAAATTTGCATAGGAAACTGTCCTTGCTTCTTTATCAGCTAACATCAACCCGAAATGCATTACAATTTTAATAATATCTCATAAAGAATTTAATGTTTTTCTAGTATAATAAGATTAAAATAAACTTGCATATATAATTTGCTGTCAGACTGTGATGATCTAAATTTATTTATTGAATGGTCTTAATGTTTAGCACTATTCCTAAATTTGTTTTAGTCTACTAAATATAACCAATTGCTTAAAAAGATTCGTCCGACGATGAAGTCATTGGAAAGACCTCTGCTTCCCATGAAGGTGGTGATTGGGCATGAGCAGGAGGCGTGTGTTGAGTTCTTGGGTCTCTGCCATGAGCTTGCATTGAAGAACTTATAGCAACTGCACTAGGTTCTGGTGAAGGGATCCCAGGTGATGGACTAGTTGTAGAAGGAGAAGTAGATGCTCCCAGACATGGTATAATTGGAGCAGGAGACCTGGGTGAACAGAATTCTGGAGATGGACTTTGTATGAAAGGAGCGGTAGCAATTCGAAGATAACGTCCACCAACAGGAGGTGTTGGCAAAGAATAAAATTCAGGAGAAGGACTTCTCATTGTAGGGGTAGTAGATGTTGGTATATATGGTGATCTGGCACCATGAGATCTGGGTGAATTGGCGGTCAAATAAGATGAATCTGATCTAGGACTGCGCTCATAATTAGAGCTGCTGGCAGATCGAGGATGCTGTCTTATTGGACTGAAAGATTTTGTAGGAGAACGAGGAGTTCTCTCGGATTTGGACTGGACTTTTGGTGGTGAACCAAAAGCTTCTTGTGGTGGTGAGTCAGAACTCCAGCCACCAAGTGGAGAATTATTAGACGGAGAAGAACAAGTTCTAGCATCTGCTGATCTAATTTCAGAAGGTGGAGAAACAACTGCTGGCTGATTATATGGATTGGTAACATACTTCAAAAGTCTGTCATACCTGATTGGTGTCAATTCAGGTTCTCGTGGTGGGTTATTTCGATAGTACCTGCTATCCGCTGATCCACTGTCAAACACTGGTGTCTGCCTACTTGGCGAAGCAGATGACTGAGATTGCAAATTATTAGCTAGAGCTCTGGCAGATGTAGGAGAACGACTTCTGTCAGGTGATGGAGTTCTACCTCTGGGCGATGGAGGTCTACCTCCTGGTGATGGAGTTCTACCTCCTGGCGATGGAGAGCCAACTGATGGCTGGTTGTATGGGCCAGTGACATATTTCATAAGTCTATCATATCTTATTGGAGTCAGCTCGGGCTCTCGTGGTGGGTTGTTTCGGTAGTACCTGCTATCCGCCGAACCACTGTCAAACTCTTGTGTGTGCGGAGTACCTGGAGCCACTTCACTGTGGACTGAGGGTGACTGATACTCTGGTGAACTAAGTATGGGTAAAAATTCTGGTGATTGAACATTCTTTTCAACGCTCTTGTAGTTTATTGGAGTTGCGTAATTGCTCTCCGGGTCAGAATAGTTTGGTGAATGCATAGGGGCATCCATTTTTCTTCTTTGGCCAAAGGATGGTGACTCTGGCTGTGGAGACTCACCACACCCAGGTAGTAACTCACGTCCTCTTTGCTTACTAATTGATTTAGGGGTTGAAAGATCTACTTTTGGCATAGGGGTGATGGGAGATCGAATAGGAAAAGATGAGTAGTCAATGCTTCTTTTAGCACTCACGGAACGTGCAACTTCAGGTGTAGGGACAGGTTGACCAGGTGTGGAGGTGGTTAGTGGAGAAGGTGGAGATGGTGAAACAGGTCGTGGAGAAGGTGAGCGCTTTGTGGAAGTAGAAGGCAATGAAACTGGTGAGATGAAGGTTGACGTTGTTCCTGATTTTGTTTTATAAGAGGATACAGTCAAGAAATCAGATTTATTGCCTTCAGAAGGTGAGCTGTTTTCTGATGAAGAGAAACATTTTACTGCCGATTGTGCACAACCATATGTACCACTTTGCTGTGGGCTGGGCGGTTTAGGCGTTCGGGCTATTATCTCATCCATAAGAGGCGAATCTTTTGGGTCATATTCGGATTGATACTCCGGTCCAAGAATCGGAAGAGCACTTTGCCCGATTAATGCCTCCTAAAAACATAAATAACAATATAGTTGCCAAACTTATGAGAAGCCAATATGATGAAAGGGCAACTTTTTATTTTAGTCTAAAGACTTATTCAGATGGAGCACAGAAGCAAGTATAACTGAATGCTCTTCTTGACATCACCAATTGCCATTTCTGGGTTCAAACTCATGATTTTGTGTTTACTAGGCAAATGTTTAGGCCTCTAAACCACGGCTGCTCACTATTAACGGCAATTAGCCTTAAATCTAAATTAATTTAACCTAAAACTTTAAGATGTTTTATGTGTGACCCTTCAATTCTGGTGTATACAAATATATAGCAGCTAAACCTAGTTATTTCTTCATTGCAGCAAAGTTTCTACTAATTGTTGGAATTTGCTTTTAAAATCAATAGATAATATTATACTCAAGTTCCCTGTACTGCCTTTGTCAACAGACTTTTCTTATAAAGCATGTTCAGTAAAGCAACTAACATTGAAATGCTAAAAAAGTATAAAAGTAAACTTTGAACATGACACCTCAAGCCAAAAAGCTTAAACTGAGGGCTATAGACAATAGCCGTTGATAGTTTTAATTTTATATGAAGGCGTCACAATAGTTACCCAGCCTCCTTGGCATGCAATCCAGTCGTGAAGATACTCAGCAAAGAACTCTAGAGTCCAGCTCACAATCAGCTCGTCATGCTGAGTGCATCTAGATGTCCTTAACACGTTGATTGCTACGAGGAAAACCTGGAATATAAGTTAAACAGATGTTGTAAAACCAAGTTTATCTATAAAAATTGATCACATACATTTTTGCATAAAAGCAGAATTGAGTTTTAGCTGTTGAAATTTGCTTTGTGATACTAAAATGCGGTCATATGTACTTGAGAAAAACGGAAAAGGCTATACAGTTTTTTAGAAGAAATTGCATAATGTTCAAACGTTGTTTTAATCTCTGGAAAAAAAGACTGTTTCCATCTAAAAGTAAACTTTTATTCACGTTTTTTTACTCTCACCAGTAAAACTGAAGACCACTCTGGCACCTCTCCAACAAGCTGAAGCAGGTGGTCAGAATAGTCTACGCTGTTTGCATTGCATGGTGGCATTGAGGCTCGGTTGCGAAACCACCTGCTGGCCGTCACAATTTTCTGTCTGTCTTTAAGGTTTGCCATAATAAGATTATCTGAAACAAAGGACTAATATAGCAGTCTAAATAAAAAATAACTCGGTTTAGTTAGCTCAGTATTGCTGCACTACCTAGTCAATAGTTAGCTCAGCTTTATAGTTACAAACTTTATAATTTTTTTACAGTTTGCAGTTCTTTTAGAATTGCAAGAAACCCTGCGTTAGATATTTTTTCGTTATAAAACATGAGAAAAATGATTCAACAAAATTGTTTACCGCATAATATTTTTATTATTACTGACTAACATTAGAAATTAATTTTTTAAAAAAAATCATATTATGCCGAAGCAATTTTTAGGTAATAAGGATGCAGGCCCAATAAAAAGTTCCGATAAAAGAATTATAATATTTATCTGCAGTGAGAATTATGTATTTTGTGTTTATGTTATTTAAAATAAGCAAGCAAAAAGTAAAAAATCATACCTGCTTCATTTAAAAACTGTAATAAGCTGATGTGAACATGTATGTTAGGAAGTCCAACTCTTCTCAGATAAGGCTCTGCTTCTTGTTGTCCTTCCAGCAAACTATAAACCATATACGAGTAATATTTATATATATATATATATATATATATATATATGTATATATATATATATATATATATATATATATATATATATATATATATATATATATATATATATATATATATATATATATATATATATATATATATATATATATAGCAGCAAAAGGACTGCTAGCATTTATATATATATATATATATATATATATATATATATATAAATGCTAGCAGTCCTTTTGCTGCTTTAAATAAATTGAAAAAAAAGTGCTAAAGTATTTTAACCTTTTAACCTAGATGCACCCGAGCAACAAATTGGGTGTTCTTGGATAACATATGAATGTGTAACTCAGAAGAACTTACAAAGTTGCAACGAATGAACTTAGCACATCAGCTGTAGTGTATTCCCCTGTTCTTATGAGTTTCTGTTTCTTGACAGACTTCTTGCTGCCTCCTTGCCTTCGAATGCCAGAAGAAGTTCCTTCTCCTGGTGACAGAGAAGCCTCCTTTTTACCCGGAGTTCTGGTTGTAGTTGATGGAGTATTTGGGGATGGGGAGGTAGACCTCCCAAATGGTGAACTAACTGGGTTGAAGCCATATGGGTTACCGGAACCACAAGGCACATCAGATTCGCTTGAGGACATTTTGCTGTTTTATTTTCTTTAAAACATCAACTCAAAAACCAGCTGAGCTTGTATTGAAAATAAAAATATTTTGTAAATATTTTGCGTGTCATCATTATTTGCTGCTTTGGTGATTTCTTAATAAATTCAAATTATTTTCATAATAACTTGCACTTGTTGTAATTAATTCCATCAACTTACTTTGATTTTTTCTAATTAATAAAAGTTACATAATTTTATACCGTAATTTTCATCTCAACATCTTTCAATATATATTTTGCTATTTAATGGCAATAGTGATAGTACTGTTTTTTGTCAAAAATAATATTGTCAATAATGGAGAGCATTTTGTCATACACATTGTTAAATTTAAACTTGTGTTGACTTATATTTTTTTTCAATATAATTTCATTTGAAATTTTGTAGTGTAGTATAAGGCTTTGTGAATGAAGTAATTGCAAAGTTTTACTGAAAGTTCTATGTAAAAGTATTCATAAAATTGATTTAAATCATTTCTTGCTTTATGATAAATAATGCGTGTCTTTTTATGTGAGAGTGTTTGATAACAATATTTCGTGAAAGAACATGGAGTGCGCTTTAGTCAAAGTTTACTCAGTCAGTTTAGCAAGCACTGATAAACCTAGCTGTGCTCTCAAAAAGAAGATGTAAGACTACAAGTTGCAAACTATTTCAACTACAGAATTTTTAAATTAATGCAATAATCGAATTCAACTTTTAGTTAAACTTACAATATTTGCATAAAAATTGGTCTTGCATTGGTTTTCAGTTCGAGTTTAATATTATATACCTGAACATCATTATGAATCATGGTTGTTTACCATGCACCAGCTGTGGTGCTAAAATTCTGCAGCTTGCTAAACTTTGTATATTGTAATTAAAAGAATCATATATACATCACTATAATATTATTGACATTGTCATCAGTCTGAGCTTATGCTTTGCTTTATTGTCAATAAAATTACTTTTCGAATCAGAAATAAAAATAATTATATCTTTTAAGACAAAAGGAGTATGCAACTATCAAGAAAATACGTTTACTTAAGTAATTGAAAAGGTTTTGAATTACTTCATAGTTAAAGAAAAACAGCCATCATCAAAGATGGATCCTGTTGAGCCTATGCGTACAACAAGTCCATAAACTCATCACTGTCATCTGTAACTACTTCATGAGAAGTTTCTGGCAGGTTAGTTTCCATACATCTCACCGGAGAGCTCCCAGCAGCTGCTGCAGGCAGCGTCATCGAATGAGGGATGATAGGAGAGCCATCCCATTCAGCACAATCTCCCAGCTGATTCAATGTAGCGATTGGTGCAGAAGTCCCAGGCTTTAGTAAAGGTGATGAGCCTTCGGCGATGCCCTGTCTATTTCTCTTCCTGTAGGGTTCCTGAAGCCGATGAGTGGGCAGTTCAAATTCTGAATCATTTCCATCAGCTGCTGGATCAAGCAACGTTAGTTTACATTCGGGCGATTTGGGGGGAGGAATTTCTGCTTTTGATTTCAATTTGTATTTGTTTCCCAAAACGTCTAACACTTTTTTGTTGACAAGACATCCCTGAAACAAAATAAAACTAAACATTATGAGAATAAAAGGCGCTGCTAGCTTTTTATGTTTATTAATCTCGACTAGTCAATTGTTAAAATATTTTTGAAGTATTCCACATGTCACTGCAGGTTACCCTCACAATCCTCGAGGTCAGCTAGTGCACAACTACTAAAAAAATTAGTTTGCAGTTATGGCAAAACTCTTGGCCACATTTATAGGTGATTTATTTTGCTGTCCTATTTTTATTATTAGCATAATTTTAATTAATAAATGCATGCATATGCATTAGACATGACCAAACGTAGGCAGTATATAGCCCTCATGCAACTGGATAACAAAACATGAAGAAATACTTTATTCATACGAGGAAAAAAACTATTACCAGGAAGATTTAAACAGCGGCAATTGTTTAAAATTGACCTCTTTCTCTAAAGAACATAGAGGTCAAGGTAAATGCTACTAACCCATCCACCTCTGTAGGCTATACACTCCTCTATGTTTGTATCATCAAAGTAATGTAACATCCAGGCAACCAGTATCTTGTCCCTGGATACGATTCCATCATTGAGTATGTACAAAGCTATAGTTAGCAGCTGGAAAAAGTAGTTTACAAAATTCTTCAACATTTCCTGTTTTTCATAATTTGATATAACACCATTTTACAATAAATATATATATATGTACATTATGTGAATGCAAAACTGAATAGTATAGAATATAATAATCTTATAATATATTGTATTATATAATGTTGTATTATACATATTATGTTATATTATATTATATCATGCTACATTATATTACATTATAATATAATATAGTATAATATAATATAATGTAATATAATGAAATAACTTTGTTTGGGAAAACTGCCTCAAAATTTATTTTGATGTTTTTGAATTTTATGCTATTAGTCTCAATTTCTATTAGGTTGGCGTTTGTAAAAAATTTATTCAAAATTCATTTTTTTGCTTTTACCTATATATTTCTTTCAGTAGCACTTATAACTGAAATCAAAAAGTGGTTAAACTAAATTTATATTATTTGAAATTTCATATTACATCTCATTAAATTAGCATATGAAATTTAATGTCATACCACAGTTTACATCACATATGACTTTCTATATAGGTACAGCAAATTGTATCATATTGCATAATAAATCACATATATAACAATGCGTATACCTATGTTTTCAAAAAAAATATGAGAATTGTCTTACCAACAATGAGATTTCCCAATTAAATTCTTTTGGGAGAATTTCCTCCAATAGCTTATAGAAATGAACCTGACCACGGGTGGAGTTAATCCCAGTCGCACACTTTTGGAACTCTTTGCTTATTTTAATAATATTCTTCCTTGCCTCAAAGTTGTCCAGAATTAAGTTCTCTAAAGAAATGTAAATGTTGTTCAGCTGGAACCTTAACACATTGTAGTGGTAAAAGTTTGTATATAGTGTGTGGATTACATGCTTTTTCGGATTAATTAAATTAACATCAGAGTATTTTTCTTTATATATGAATTGACATTATGGCAAGTGGGCATCTTTTTTATAATTTTTTAATATTGTAAGCAGGAAGTTATGTAATAATGCATGTGTTATAGTATTTCACATATATCAGAAGCAAGGTATATTTAGCCTAATACAACGCCTATTGACACTCGGACCACGGGCTGGTTAGTTCAGATATAACTGAGACTAATTATCTAATTGATTGACCGTGCAGTTGTATAGCACCCAGTTGAATAGCAGCAGTAGATTAGTTAGGTTGTGTTTCTGCTATTGTACAATTATTATGTAATGTTTGTCTTTGTGTATAGCTAAAGGTTTTTGTATTATTCGTGTAAATAAACTTTTTCATACTCTAAATCGGCAGCATTACTTTAATTCTAATTCCCACAAAATAAGTGAAGCACAATTTCACAACAATATAAGCAAAATAGCATATATTAATAGCATCAAAATTATTTTCATGTTGCCACAGTTGATAAAGATATAATTTATCTGATATATTGATGAAATAATTAACACACACACACACACACACACACACACACACACACACACACACACACACACACACACACACACACACACACACACACACACACACACACACACACACACACACACACACACACACACACACACACACACACACACACACACACACACACACACACACACACACACACACACACACACACACACACACACACACACACACACACACACACACACACACACACACACACACACACACACACACACACACACACACACACACACACACACACACACACACACATCCACAAACACACACACACACACTCGCGCATACACGCTAACACTCACATATGATACAAATTGTAATTTAGGTAAATGTGTAGTTGTTCATAAATGTGACAACCTTTTATTCTAACCTGCTTCATTTACAAACTGCAGCAAATCCTCACTAGGATCCGAGACTTCAGGCAAACCCACGTACTCAAGATAGGCTGCCAGGTCTTCCCTTTTCAGTCGACTAGGAATAAGAAAATGCTGTGAGCAAAGAGGTACAACAATATTGCGAAGACAACTTCTACACCTTGCATTATTTGAACATCAAGTATAATAATAAATTACTGACTGGGAGGATAGAATTGAGGTGCATTCAGAAGCGATATAGTGAAGATTTTGAAATATAGCATAAAATTGTATTTTTAATATATAATTTCAGTACGGAGCGTGGGTTTAAGTTCTTGCTAGAAAATAGCTTCATATTTCCTAAGTTTTTAATCTAGCACACAAGATTTTTTTAATTTCATTATTACTGTACCTAGCTTTTGAGTTGTTTATTATATTGCTTTTAAATAACCAAAGTTTATCAACCAACGATGCACTATTATATAGGCAAAGTATGCCAAAAACTTTGAAAAACTTACAATCTTGCTAGAAAGGAGCTGATCACTTCAGCTGTAGTGTAAGGTTTTCTAGGACAGTCTGGAGTCACTTTTAGCGGTAAGACACTCAAGCCGCATGGTGATCCTGCACCTCCAGCAGCCATTATATCTTCTTGTTAACAGAGACTTTGAGGTCAAGTTGAATATAAGTTTGAATCTAAAAACTACTAATTAGTTATTTTTGAAGCCATTATAGTCAAAAATGTAATACATTGTTAAAATTATTTTAAGTAAACAAGAAATCACTGGCTGCATGGATGAAAATACTTTAACTTTGGGTAATCAACTATGTTGAAAAACTAGTAATTAGTGAGTCTGGTGAAATAATAATGCAGTTTAGTATATATATACAAATATAAACACTAATTTGTATGTCGCAATAATTATTAAAGTCTCTTACTTAATGTTTGATAAAAGTTTATTTCTACATTAAACAGTTTTTTCTATTAGTAATCCTCCATCATATTGTCTGAAATTATTGCTTTAGAGTTACATTGAAAGTATATATATGTTAATAAAGCTTTTATTTAAATATTTTTTGTGTTTACAAAACATTTAGTTCAACATATTTTTTGCAATTTTTACAATAACTTATTGAATAAAACATTATTCTATTCGAACTAAATCGAAATATTCTTTTTCCCAATCAGTGACTGAAGCATCCATTAACTTTCTGCCAAAGGAATCTCCTCCATCTAACCATCCTCCATAACAATTTGAGTTTTCCAAGTTATTTGTCTGTTTCTTGTCAGCTCTCAAATCTCGATTGTTTGCCACACATCTACCATGTATTGCCGTGGAAGGTTCCTGCTGTAGCTGTCTAGAATATGGTGGTGGTTGTTGGTTTATGCCAGAATCTCCACAGACTTTTGTTTTTTCTGCAACAGAACTTCCTGTGCAGCCATTTGATGTTTCACTAATTAATGCTTTTCTCCGGTGTATTGGGAAAGGTGTAGGTAGAGGAAATTGTTCTATTTGATTGGGGAGTTCCATCTGTAACAAATAATAAAACAAAACTTGTATATATATAATAAAATTATTTATTGAAAATAATTAATAATATTTTTATTATAATAATAAACCATTTATAGTCAACAAATATCTTATCTACTGCTTCTTTCAATAAGAGTTTCTCATATAGCTAAAATTTGAACAAGCAATAATTTGATTGCTAAAAAGCTCTAGTTAGAATCATTCCACTGTACGGTTCCAGTTTTTTTTGAGCAATTTTAGTTGTTCAAGTCAAAGTATGTACATTGGCAATACTTCGCAATCAATATATTTTATTATGCAAAGCTTAATGCTATAAAACAGCTTCGAGCATAAATATTCATTTATCTGTTTTTTCTTCATTTTTGGTGAACGCTATGACAAACTTTTTAGGCAATTGAGCACATTACTATGTTATTCAAGCTGTTATATCAATCAATCAGCAATTTTTGCTGCAATCAAGCATTGACGGCGACTTCTTCCATGCTAACCAACTACAAAACTAACAACTTTATTTGCAAAACTCGATTGTATATATAGTCTACTCATACATCAACGTATAAACACCAAATACACTACAAGTTAGTAAACAATAAATTATCAGAAGCTTACCCAACCACCCATAGACTCAATCCATTTGTCGATATTCATAAGTTTGAAAGACTCAGCTGTCCAGTTTATAACTTCCGCCACTCGTTTGTTACGTCTGGCACATGAGGCTGTTTCAGCAAGACCACAGGCTATGGCTAGAATCTTTCAAAGTAAATAATAGATACATTTTTAAGCCATGGCATTGAACTAAGAAAGTGTATATATTATGTAGTTAAGACTTTGCATTGATTGCAGGAATATATTTGAGAGTTAAAGCTCAATTAATGCTTTAAATACATATATATATAGCCTAAATATATTTAGTTGTTTTAAATCGGCTGCTAGAAAACTTGGCTTGTAGCCATTGGAAATATATTAGCAAGACATAAATGTTTACCCAAAAACAATTTAAAGATATGCAGATATAAAAAGCTAGTGCAATGAAGTAGGACAGAAACAAGAAGAGATAAAAATGAAAAAGTGTACAACAAATCTATAGACAATTGACAAACACTCTGATGGCTATAAGCATGTGCGCAAGCCTCATTTAACAGCTTAATGCAAAAAGTCTAAATTCTAATAATAATTTTGATTGGAAGTTTATGCAGAGGAAATTTTAGTTTGAAAACCTCAAAAGTTTCAAAAGCAAAGTGCAATATTTGTTTGGCAGATATATGCTTGATAACACAACTTTTGATCTATAAAATAAAATGGCGTTGCCACAAAGATCCAGAACATAAAGTGGCTATTAGGATAATGCAGGGTTCTAACTTGCATTGGTTACTTACTATAATATTACCGCAAAAAACATTTCAATTTCAACTCTATTTGAAATTATAGTTAAAAAAGAACCTTATAATAAGTAGGCTATTACAATTTTTTTCTCCTTACCATCATAATTTTTGTCCAAGTGATAACGCTATCTTGAAGCAGGTTGTCATAAAGCAGCTTCCAATAGGCCCTCACAAGGTTGTCGCTGGTTGGTTCATAGCAAGACGTGTTCTCTCGCACTTTTTCTACCAACATGTGGTTGTGGTAATCCAGAAGAAGTTTGAACCCTAGAAGGAAGATGCAAAGTTGACAAAATCGTAATATTGTTGACCGGAAAAATAGTATAAACTAATAAGCACTTTAATTTTAGTTTTGCTTAATATTAAAATTAAAAAATAATTGATGCTGGAATTCAATTCAAAATTCAGTTGAATGATATTTTCATTTGCAATTTAAGTATCATAATATTATGATCGATGCATGTTTTTTAAAGCTTGTTCATGCTTTTGCATCAAAGTTCATATATGAACTTATCAAATAATTATTAATTATTAATTATTAAAAACAGATCTGGTAATTGTGTATCTTTTTTATAGTAACTTTTAATAGTTTGTAAAATAATTTGCTTATTGAATATTTACTTACTAGCATTTCTCATATATTTGATTAACTGAAGGCTAGAAACATTTTGATCAATTTCTACTCCCTCAATCTGGACATACTCTCCTTGCGATATACTGAGGCTACAATAGAGACATATATGCGTCCAGTAACTGTAAACTAATAGATTATTTGCCAATACGTTAATTGCAAGTTTATTATTTTATTATGGTGTTTTAACTAGAGAGAATTTTAGAGCATGATATCTACAATTTTCTCCTGGATTCTTCCTTCATTCATTTTTGACTAAACTTTAAAAAAAATTTCTCTTGTTGCCTAAACAGGATAAAAAATCCCATTAAATGAAACCCAATAAATTAAAGTTGCACATGTACATTTTTTAAGCAGCACATTATAAATTTGCTGTTTATATGAAGTTACTACATACTGTAATATAATTACATTTAATATATTACTTTATTTTATGTTACATCATATATCATTTTAGACGATATCATGCATATATATTATAGTTATTATAATATATAGGCCTACGTTGTTTATAACTAAGATTCTTTCTATAGGTATAGGTAATGCATTATATTTTGCGTTATCATATTATAATACATTATATTATATTATATTATATTATATTATACTATATTATATTATATTATATTATATTATAATTTATTATATTATTTTATATTATATTATATTCTATTATGTTATATTATATTATATAATATTATATTATATTATATTATATTATATTATATTATATTATATTATATTATAATATATTGTTGTTACATTGCCTGTTGTAAGTACTTCAGTTGATTCAAATCATATAAAAAAAATTCGTTTCAACGAGTAAAACTACTTGTAGAAAAATTATTAAGTTCTGGAATTTCCAGACATCAACATTTTAATTGAATTAATTTGGGTTACAATATTATAGTAAATAAATTATTTTACAAACCATTCCTGTACAAAGGCAGCTATTATTTGAGTAGAGCATATTCTGCACGCTCTCTCACAATTGACTCCAGTATTATCCATAACACCTTAGTCTTCTTTAAAACACTTACCTCCCAAAATCTAAAAGGGAGGATTTCCTTAATAATTAAATTTAATTATAAACTTCAATATAATAATTTGCAAAATATTTAAGGTATGGTTTGAATGAGGAAGCTATTGCATAAAGTTTTAATTAAAAATTCTATAATTTGAATGTAATTTTCTCACAACAATTAACAAAGTTTGCATTTGTGTTTGTAAAGTATTATTTTCTGTTCTTTTACTTCTTGTATATTATATAATATTCAAATATGGTATTTTGTACTACATTATAATATGGTAAAATATTATCTTGTAATGCAATATTGTATCAGAATATATATTCTTAACTCTTTTTATTTAAAATCAGTTTTATAATGCTAATGTAGCTGCTGGATTTGGAGCTATATGTCACTATATAGAAGTATAAAACTGAAGCTATATGCATGAAAGCATGTATAAAAGCATGATATCATTTTTCAAAGTTAGTGAAACAGAGTTTTATATTATTTATAGAGAAATTGCTAAAAATAGCTTATGAATGAGTCTGATTGAAATATTTTTCAGAAGCTCACAACTTGTTAGATAAACATTGAAATGATATTAATATATAGTTTTTAATTTTTAAAACAGCGTAAAATCTGTTCTGATAAATGTATATATAGTATTGCATATATAATTAAACTACATACTTTATGTCATAGCAATTAAAGATCAGTTTAGGTAAAACTCATCTAATATAGTAATTATGTTTAGTAGCTAATGCATTATATAGCATTAAAGTTAATGTGTTGTGTATGTTGAAACTGCATGAAGTATTGGATTTCACATGCATATTATGTGTAAAGCTCTTTTATAGTTAAACAATTGCTTATTATATCCACATTATCTTTTGTTTATATAGACCATGAATATCTTTTGTTTGCAATCAATTCTACATTGATTCTATAATTTATAAAAAAAGGTTTTCGGTTTGTTTCACTCTATGAAAAGCTTTTGTATTTTCAATAGCAACGACTACACAACAGTGAACAACACAAGTTGCACGCTAAAGTATGTAGGTTTAAGTTAATAGCAGCCACAAGAGAAAAGTCGTATTAGCTGAATTCCTCATGCTAAAGCTATTTTTCATCTTGACTGCAAGTAAGTTTATGGCCTGTTATATATTAGTTAAATCTAGAGTGGAAGTGCATGTTTTGTTATTGTCATGCATCTCTTGGTTATGTTTGATGACAATCACTGCTTTTCCACTGTTTCATATCATGTGCATGAATTAATACTCGTGGTTTTATATTTGTGGCTTGAGATATCCATAAACTTATGGTTGTAGTTTCATATTAAATGCAACTGTATGTTTCCAAACATAGAATAAAATATTCATTAGCATAATGCGAAACTTCGAAGCGTATAGTGTTATATATACATACATGTAAGTAAATTCTAAGACTACAACTCAATCTTTCAAGTTTTAAAAATAAGCTAAAATTCTTTTCATAGAAATAGAATTTGAGCTAATAGTTCACAGCTCAATTTATAGCCATCTAATAATAATTCATAATTCAAAGATCATGTATGCATGCAGCCTTAAAATTATCCAGTAGTCTTTATAACACACTAGCTTGCAAGTTAGAAATCTGAGGCTCAATTATAGTGTAAAATATTTTTACCAGTACATCAGGTCAAAGGTCAAAGGTCAAAGGTTAGAAGTCAACAGGATTTATAGGTCAACAGTTATAAGTAACTAAGTCAAACGCTCTAACCCCTTGACCACTTTTGTCCTAAATTGTGCAGTTTTTAAGCACAAAACCATAACAATCATTAGCTTTTTGCTACTTCAATACAGAACAAATTATCTAATGGTAGAATATATAGACACAAGTCTCTGACTGTCTTCCTCAGTATTTGGTAAATCTTGTAGCTGTGGTCTCACTTACTTGGAGTATAAAATGCTTTCAATGCCATGAGCCTTTCTCCCCATGTTCCGATGAGCCTGAAGACTGTCCTCTGAACATTACTCACTGCTCTAACCTCACTTCTTCCTTCGGAGGTGAGTGTGGTACCTATAACTCAGGAACTTAGGCTAATAGTTGTATTTATAAATGATAGGCAGGGTTTGGTTTCATATCCGAAAATCTAAAAGTGAACTTTCTTGAGTTAGCTTGTAGATTGCACTGATGAGCACATGCTCAAAGAAGTGAGATCCACAAGAAAACAAGCCGTCATTAGGCAACACTGTTACAAAAAAATATAATGAAAAAAAATCAAGTTTAATTTTATTTAGTAATTATTAACAAAAGTCACCTTTCCTTTTATTACAAAATAAAGCATTATATCAATATCCTTTGCATTTCAAATCAATTTACTTTTAAATTAATTCGTTGGGTTATTTTTTTATTTGTTTTTTATATTTTGCATTTCTTATGGCTATTTGAAATATGAATTTCGTATTTGTTCAAAATTGTCATTTATGTGATTAGGAAGGTTTCCACAGCATTTTATCATATATATTGCAAATAATATATTAAGGTTTCAATTTATTATAATATGTATTAAATATGTTATATACATATATTATGCATGTATCCGTTTGTGTACACATTTGTTTATGTGTAATATATATGTAAATGGGGATATAATGTATATGAAAATATATAATATATATTATGCATATGTATATACGGATATAACATATAATATACATTATATCATAATATTATATTATTTGATATTATAACATAATTTATATGTAAATTTATATGCCGATATATCGTATATAACATAATATATAATATGTATGACAGCTGTATACGATTGTGGCAAGGAAGTAAAATGGGAGGAGATGGACATGTGTATCCCAGCACCTGTAGACTTTATTCCCGGATTTGAGATTGAAGAGTTGTGTTTCTGTTGGGGAGAAGACGGCTGTAACACAGGAATTCCAAAGAGAAACTATGAATTTGGCGAAGGGACAACTCCTTCATTGTTTGGGAATGATTGCAATAGCATTGCTACAGTTATAAGATTGTCTATTGCTACAATTTTGTTTTGTATATTTCTCACTACTTTTATCTAAAAGCCGTATTTTTAAAAAAGTTTCTTTACTGGTAATATTATTATTTTTTGGTCATTTAGCTGTAATTTATTGTTTATACCTACTTGAAAATTGGGGTATTTTCTATTATAATTGTAATGATTGCATGTTAATTTTTATTATAATATAGCTTTTAACACTTATAGTTTAAGATAATATTACAGTAAACAAAAATCAGCATGTAATCAGAATATGATTATGAGCTTACTGAATGTCGTTACTTATAAATTATAACTACGCTTTTAAATTTCGACATGAGCTCAAAACACCCCAACTATATATTAATCAGTTTGGTTTGAATTTGTACAAGTAGCATACTATATCATCTGTTCTAGTAAAATATAATAAATTATATATTATTGTTCATGTTTTGCATAATTAGTCTTCTGTCAATTTAATTAAAAAATCTTTTTGATCCCAAAGTAATAGTAAAATTCAAAATTGTGCATAAAGCAAAGATAATAAAAACAACGCAACCCATGCGTACTCATAACTTAGCAGATGAAATTTATTATAGATATAAAATTATGAAGGTGAAAATGGGCTTATAACTATAAGGTTTTATATTTGTACATACACCTTACTGCAGTAGGTATAAACTGCATAATTCAATTATATCTTTGCGTGCACCGGAAATCTATACAATTCTGCTAAATCTGTCAATATACTTGAAAATATTTTTATACTCCAAATGATTATTATTTTAATTGATGCAATAGACTGCATTATTTTCTTGATCAACAACATATCATAGTGGTTTCAAATTTATTAAAAATGCTTTGGTGTGTTTTTTTTAATGCTTGTCCGAAAGCAATATAAATTAATTTGCATTGAAAACATATTTTAGCAATCATACTGCATGAATATAATATTATTCACTAATTGTTCTGCAAAGAATAAAAATTTCAACTTATAAATTTAAAAATGCTGGTAGTAAATTATTGCCAATAGATTTTTAAGGACTGCAACTAGTAATTGCTTTTCAATCTGTATTGCTAACAAACTTTTTAAAAGAAAACAAAGATTAGGTGATTAAAAACTAAAGTGATAGAGTGGTCTCGAAAAAGTTGACATTTTGCAAACTGAAGCAATGGATAATTTCAAATTTAGGCTGATGATGAGTCAGCCAAAGTCTGCACTCTTTGAGCCTCCATCACGACTTCCTGAAGAGCATTTAGCCGAGTCTTATTAGGAGTTGTCACCACCGAGGCTAAGTTTGGTAGCCGACCAAACTCCATCAACAAGTTGCTGGTGGAGTCAAACTCAGGCCATTCAGGTATTGGCAGAGGAACAGGATAATTGGGATTTCTAAAAAATAAGCAATAATGAAACTGACAAATTTTGTTATTTAAAATGACAAAAAATGCTTGCTTGGTGAAATTAACATGCAAGAAATTGATAAGGACTATATTTTATTTAGAATGATGCCAAAATGATATTTATTCTTTTTTACGGAAGCCTTTTTATAAAATTGGAGTTAAAAAGAGAGTAAATGGTAACAATTTTATACCATTAACAAAATTTACAACTTTAAATTAATGAATAGCTTTAAATAAAATTTATGTAAATGTTAAAATAATAATTATATGAAATGCATGATTTAATAAAAAATTGTTTAATATATCTAATGAATTTGATAATTGAAGAAATATCAACTTTACATTTTTAGCATGAGTTATAATCAATTTAAAAACTGTTTCATATTTAACGATCTAGGTGGGAAAATTAAGCACCACATTTTTCAAGTATATCGTCAAAATTATGATGGTTTTATAAAAAAAATGCTTTATTAGCAAAAATTTAATGTATTTTTAAGCATTATGAACATTTTCACTATGAAAACATAACTTTAGTAAGTAATTTTAATGCCAACAGGGAGTCAATAATAAAAATAATGCATCAAATAACAAAACTTAATCAATTCTTCGCTGATTTAGTTTTTTTAAATTATATTAGCCAATGAAATCTTAAATGCTGCATACCCAGACTTGGCAAAGTTAGTAAAAGTCGTCATTAGGATGTCATTTATCTGCTGAAAGTTTTTCGAAGTTCCGTTGTACCACTCCATATTCAGCTGCTCGTCTGGGGTCAACTCTCGACCTCCAGTGTATGCTGCGAATAACAATAATTCATGTTTATTTACATTTACAATTATAATTTACATACATACCAGGTATTTACATTTTGTTTCATTTAGTATATCCAGCAATTCTAACATTTTGACAGAGTTTATGAAATTATTGCTACTGACATAAGCTGTTTTGCTCAAAAATATTTTTCTAAATATGAAATAAACAATATTAAATATTTTTTTATTTTTGCTAATTTTTTTACAGATAAATTTTGTTGAATTATTGATTAAAGACATATAGGTTTTCATAATGAATTTTGCATGATGATGAGCAAACGGTGTTTAAAGAAATTAAATCTTTGTTGTTTGTAAAATTAAAAGATGAAAAATTAATACCAAATAAAGTGAAAAGAACCAAAATAATTTCCTTTGTAAAAATTTTATTATGTAGAAAAGAAAAACACTTGAATGGTTGTCTCTTTGAAACCTTTCAAATCCCTGAACAAAGTATGGAGAAACTTTTAGCTAGATGCCTTAGACATTAATGTTGAAATTGAAAACACCCCACAAAAGTATTTTTTAATTTTTCTTTGAGCTAATTGTGAAACAATGTTTGAATGGAGCTTTTGTATAAAATTCAACAATTTCAAAATACTATAATAAGATATTTCTTACCATTGACAATGTGGTCATACTCCTTACTTATGTAGTGCCCACCAAAGACGTAAGGTATTGCGTCATAATGACCCGCTGACAGTTTTATCCAATCAGGAACATTCTGACGGCTAACATTCTCTGGCTCTATAAACACTTGGTTGAAATAGTAGCCATACGTTGATTTTCTGCAGTTGTTACTATGACGACTCAGTTGCCTCTCCACAGGTGCCACAAAGGCAAAGTCACCTACAAGATGTAATTTTGGTCTAATCTAACCTGTCTGCTATAAGCACACCATTTAAATTTTCAACATGGCTAGCTGTTACCACATTGCTTCAATACATCTGCTGCTTTAAGGTATGACAATACGTATATGGCGGTTGGTGACTAAAATAAATGGTATAATTAAATTGATTAAAGTAAATAGTATAGTTGGTAATTAAAGTCGATAAATGGAGCATGTTGGACCCAACATATTTTTTAGACTATAGGATACTAATCTTGTGTTTGCAGAGCAATTCTATCTTAAACCTGAATTGTTGAACAAACAAAAAATGTCACTACCAGTTGCTACTCTTACATTAAACACAGACAGAAGCTACTATATCATTAATTTTAATTAATTGCAGACATATCTGAAAACTCTTTTAGCTTACCATAAAGAGCTGAAAGTGCTACCGCCCTGTCCATGTCATCCGATATTGTCGTGATGCCGTAGTGTTCATTAAAAAATGCCAAGCAGGTGTCAGCTGACTCAGGGTTTGCAGTAGCGCAAGCCGAGAAAATGATTCCAATGACCAACTCAGGGGGTGTCCCATTAGTGTACAGGGGACCTCCTCTTTGGAAAATACTATCTATGAGCTGCAAACCTTCCTGGCCGTTAAATCCCGTCAGTAAATCAAACCTGTAAATAAAAGATTTTCTATTCAAGTCATATTTTGCAAATTCTAATACAAATGTATAATATATTGTAATATTTTAAAAGATTAGGAGAAAATTTTAAAGAAAAAAAAAAAAAAAAAAATAGTTATTCGATAAAATTCTTTTGGGAGCAGTAAAAAAATGCATGTATATAGTTTAGTATACATAGCAGGGTTACAAAATATTGTCGGTCACAACTAGTGGAGTTTAATCAAACACCAGGTAATCTCATATATTTAACTGTTCATTTTATATAATAATATAAGAAATTAGTGAAAATAATGTTATATAAAGTTGAATTTGGATTTCAGTCCGAGACACATTAATATTTCCAATAATCCCTAAACTATTAGTTTTATTTGGTTATTTTAATTGATGAATTATATTTCAATGCTAAGAATAGCTGGACAGCATGCAGCATATAAAGCTTAAAGCCTGAATATATGCTATCTAATAAAGTTTTAAGGGACTTTTCATCTACAGCTTTCAATGGGGTAAAGGCTTTAAAAAAACTTGTTTTATAAAGTGAAAATAAACAACAAATCCTGGGTTTACAACTGTCCAACCTTTTAGAAAGTTTGTAAGTTTCCTCGCTAATATTAGCTGGAAAGAAGTCGTTGTCCGGAACAGGATGTAAAACCAAGCTGTTGCCGAGGATGACATCATTAGTCAATACGTCTGCAGCTGGCACATCTTTCAAACAGTCATACAGTGACTGACTGGTGTCAGTGCAATTGACACTTAACTTCACGCCTGCTGCAAAATTGTCTCTCTGGTTGTCTGAGAGATACCATCCCCAGAACGTGTACAGATCTCCAGACTGCAAAATATAATATTATAAAAATAATAAAACAATATATATAAATATATTATAATATTATATAATTATAATATTATTATCATAATACTATAATTATAATTATAATATTATATAATGAAATGCACTGGATACACTTTTATAAAACTATATTAGTATATTCTAAATTATTCTGATATATTTTAGCATAATGTGCTATAGTATACTTGATATATATATTATATAATAATTCTAGCATATTTTAGTACATTCTATAGTATATACCAGTATATTCTAATATAATATTATGGTATATTCTAGTGCAAGGTTGGGCAAGTGGGGGGCTCAGGGCCAACTGTGATCTGTTTTCATTTTTAGTAGCCCTTTAATGCTTAAGATAAGTAAGAACTGTGATACACATTCTGATTAGCAGAGCATAGGTTAGCATATGGTGAGAAATTATTATAACAATATTATTATAGCATTTAATATGTGTACAATTATATGGCTATTTGCTTTGACCTGAATCCTATACTTGGCAGCATACAAAGAAGTTGCCCACCCCTGTTCTAGAGTATTTATTGCAGTATGTTCTAGTTTGTTTGTTTGTTTGTTTTATTTTATCGCAGACGGAAAAAATACATACAGTTGAGGAAAATAAATAAAATGACAAGGCCCATGGCACAATAGCACTGCAGTTAGTCAAGTCTAGTAGTTTAGCATTATACAATTACCTATAACTGTTCTGGCTTGTCAAAAAAGCTGGGATATAATAATGATTCAAGGGTATTTCAGGAAAATCTGAAGCCACATATAAGTCTAACTTATAGTTTCAATAATGTTATATTCTTTAAACGAAAAAACTTTTAAAGGTCATTGATTTATTTTAAGCATAAAATGTAACCAACGCACTGAATATTATCAAATACTATATTGCATATGTTGATAACTTTTACTTACAGTAACATGTATTATATATAATATCTATATACCAAGTTAGTTGGTTATATTATCTTGGATATTTTTCAAAGGCTTTCTTTTGTTTTTAACAGCTTAACTTTAATAGTTTAGCAAACTAAAAGTATATTTGCTTTAAATTCCAAAATAATTAAGGAACTGCAAAAGCAAATGAATTTCCAAGTTCCTTGTTATTTTCCCCCATGCAGCTATTTTAAGCAGTTTTCAGTGAATAATCTATTTTGATGAATAAGCTGTTATATAAGACCTGCAGTCACTACCATCAGAATGTCATTGAATGTCAGTTTAATGTGTCACATGTTCATAAATTCATATTTTCTATAAATAGTTACCCTAATTCAGAAGAAATAAATAATAGTGTTGAATCATCAACGGATATGCTTAAAAAATTTATAAATTGCGAAACACCTGCACAACCTATTTTGACTGACGGTTATCATATTATGGTGAACTGATTCAAAGCATTGTTTGTAAATAATTATATTACATTGGCTACACAGTGTATAAACACAACAATGAATTATAGCATTGACCCATTCTTATCTACAACATGCATGTTTAATAAATATATCATCAACATATTTTGTTTTACCTGTTACTATTTGCTTCTAGGAATACAAAACTAAATTATGATTTTTTATATAAATATACTATTAATAGTGGCAGTCTTGGTCTATGAGTTACAGGTAAACATGAAGTCATGGGTTTAAACTCTGGCAAAGGCTATTGGTGATGTTAGGAAAAGCATCTAGTCATAATTGCTCCTGTGCTACATGCGAATAAATTCCTAACCTGATTTAACAAAAAAAACCCTTTCCATCAGGGGTTTCTCACAGGGCAGTGACTATAAACTAGTGAAGGTAAATGTCCTACCATTTGAATAGCTCGCTGAAATAGTCCATCACTATGCTCACTGAGCATGTGTGCTGACACTGAACCAGCACCTGCTGACTCTCCAAAGATAGTGATGCTGCTAGGATCTCCTCCAAAAGCCGCTATGTTGTCCTTCACCCACTTCAGCGCCAGGTTCTGATCCCATAAACCAAAGTTGCCAGTACCTGAAGTTGTGTATTATAATAATGATTGCCTATACAACATTTACCCAGTTTTTCTTTCTAGGTGCTTTGATGGTTCGCACTTATTGAAAGTTTAGATGCTTTTGGAAAAAAATGTTAAACTAAATATTATAAATAAATTCAAAATGAAATATAATATACACTTTTGTTTCAAAAATAAAATTATAAGAACTTTTGTATGAGGCTTCCATTATATATGTATATATAATAAATTTATAGTATAAAATGAAAGAGCAACCATTGGATTTTAGACTGAACTATATATATATTAGTGGCTATAATAAGCAGTAGATAGGTCATGAAAAATAGTCTAAATTATGTATATATACTTATAGTTTAAATGCTTCCGTGGGGAGTTCTGTTTTACTTTCTGGTCAGAAAAAAAATTCAAATTATGCTTCTATTTTAAAATTAAAGCTGTAAAAGCTTGTATATGACGCTTCTATCATAATAATATATGCAGTTGTGGTAACCATGCATTGATAGAACAATAACCATTATTCTTTATTGAATTATAAACAGTAAAGTATTATGCAAGATAGCCTAAGTTCTATAAGCTTACCAGGTCCTGCTGAAAGGAAACCAAATGGCCCAACTCGGTAATTAAATGTTACCATGACAATATCCCCGGCAACTGCTAGAGGGGCTCCCAGAAACCAGGTTTTGGCGCCATATCTGTATGCGCCTCCGTGGATGTAAACAATAACTGGTTTCTTCTTTTGTCGGAATCGTCTTCCCTTCCATAAAGTCTTAGGCACAGTGATGTCTAGATACAGACAGTCCTCATCTCCAACTGGGGAGGCTGAGAGAACAATAAATAATTAGAATAACTATAATAAACATAATGAGATGCCGCCACTCACACAGGACCATGGCGGTGAAAGGTAAACAGTAGATATAAGGAGATGATTCTAAACACATTTGGATGATTTTACTTAAATTAGTACACACTGTATATCTAAAGTTTTTAGCTATTTTCGCAGTTGACAAGCAAATGTATATAGTTTCTTGCATTAAACTGATAAATACAGTTGAATAATTAAGGCTTTTTTCTAATTCTGCTTGATTTTCTATGTTTTTTTTCTAATATATAATATTAGTAAATTTAGGTGTGCGGACTGTGATGGATAAACCGTCACGGTCCGCACACCTAAATTTACTAAAATATATATAGTCTCTACTCAATTAAACAAAATGACCCATTTGGGATCCAAAAATTATGTAGTTATATAATAGTATTGCTAGTTTCATTTATTTGTTACAACTAAAATTTTAATTATAAAACTGAATATTTGAAGCAATTTACTTGATAGAAATTCTATGCACTTTTATGTTAATATAGTACTTTATTAAAATTTAACCTCCTGGTCGAAGTTGGTAGCAAGGGGGTGTCATAGTAGTGGCGGATCGAACCCCTGTCCATGCTGGAAACTTAACAGGTTTTTCAAATCTGTAAGATCCAATTGGTGGAACAGCATATGGAATGCCTACAATGAGAGAAGGACAACTCCAAATTTTTAAAGAAAAATAGTTTAGCAATTAACTGCAGCATGCAGCTTATTGCATAACTATATTATACATACTTATCAGTCTCTTATCAGCTGCAATTAATTGACTGTAACAGCTGTTTGCAATACCAATAAAATTCAATTCAATATTCATTATAAGAGCAAAGAACTTTTCACTAAAAAAAAATGAAGATGCTTTAAAATTCAAAATGTGCAGACATATTGCTATATGAATTTATTGTCTAATTTCATGAAAATTTCCAATAGAAAATAAAATGTTAAGTTGTACCACATTCATCAGCACAATTGAAGGCTAAAACAAAAATTGAAAAATTTCTAATTTGGTTGGAATCCAAGTTGTAAATATAACAATATACTTTTCTTGAACATTGTAATATACATTTATTGAATTTTCCTCAAAAAATATATGCTGCTCCGTAACTGCTGATTTACTCACCTAGAAACAAGTTAACATTGACCCCTCTAAAAGTTGTCTGTTTTCCCTTTAGCCAACTTCTATGTCCCAACTTTACATAGGGGGTGTTTGAACGCGCCCCTCTCTTCGCAGTAGCTACTGCACAGATCATGCACAATAACACTGCTATACTTATTTTCATTGTCTTGGATGTTTTGATGCTTCTGTAGAACTGAACAATATATTATATAATAAACACATTTTAAAAACATCGGTATATATATATAGTCTTCTAGCTGTTCCAATTCACTGCATTTTACAGGTCAAAGGTCATCCATCATGTATATAAGGAGACCTATCATTAAGTTATTATTGCAATTGAATCAAATACATGACGTAATAATTAAAGTCAGTTCAATCACCTTGAAATCATGCTACAGTCAGATGCGGTATTATAATTATTCAGATTATTAATCACTGAGATACAGTACTTCAATATTATCTAGACAGCTGTTGTCATTTAGAATTAATCCATGGCTCACACACACCCGGATGTTGCACCACTAGCCTCTCCTCACAATCATCACACCTGTGATTATTTTTGTTACTGAAAAAATAACTGGTCATACCAAGCTGTGTCATTTTTGAATGCAAGTTTTTAGCAATATCCCTTTGGTGTCTGGAATTTAGCAATAATTAGTAAAATATTATGGTCACAGTCATGCAAAATGAATATGATAATTCAAGTTTGCAATGTCATCACAACATCAAAACTTATAAATAATTTCTGAAAGTTGTTTTGAGTGTGCTAATGTTTTAAACATCGACTGTACTGTTCCACTATAGTTAATTATGCCTACAGTTTGCGCAACGAAATTAAATGTGTAAAGGAGTTGTGCCTTCACGTGATATATCAAGCGCGTCTACTTATTACGAAATCTAGTGTCACATGATACATTTCTAATATGGCTGCTCCCAGAGAATCATTTCCTGAAGTGTTGACTGAGGTACTTCAACTTCATTTTCAAACTAAAATGACCGAATTTCGCCAGTGTTGCAACTGAAAAACAAATAAAATATAAGCTAGGCACATCAAATTTAATTAAAGTTTGCTTGAGTCTTGTTCTCATGAGAAATATCAATATCAATATGATAATCAAGACTCCTAGTCAAACCCAGACAATACTCTCAGATTTTTATTAATTAGTTTTCAAGTTCAACGCATATTTAATGAATCATTTTTTAAATTTTTATTGGATATTGAAAAATAATATAAAACATTAAATTATCGTTTAATAATTTTAAATGATTATGAAATGTACTTTGAAATTGAGATAAACTTAGAGTTAAACTCAACGAATAAAATAAAATTACCAGTTCTAAGTTAAAAGTAAAACTAAAATTTAATAATTAGTAACTAAAGAAAGACAACTGTTGCTACTAGTTGTGCACCTAAACTAGTGTCTTCTCAATGTCTCTGAGTTGATGCACTTGGTTAATTATACCATTAGAACTGTCGCTGGGTTAATGCACTTAATTGATTATAGTTTATACCATTATAACTTTATTCATTATCCTTTTTTAGGGATGGCTGTGGTGGCTTTCAGATAAAGAATTGAAGAAAACAAAATACAAAGTCACTGCTGTTGGCTGGAAGCCTTTCTATTTTTATATGACAATCTCAGCTTGTAAAACACATCTTCGACTGTACAAGAAACCACCTAAGTCTAAAAAGGATAAACCATATGGTAAGAGTGGTGGTCTGATACTTCCATGAAGTTTAGCTCTCATTATATACAAGTTCACGGGACCAGCATCCAGCTGTTTTACTAATCATTTGAATCTAAAGATGATTTTATTTTGCAGGATCAATATCCATTGCTTGGTTGAGATGCACTTAAATATTGCAACACCAAATGCACCCGTTTAAAAATGATCAGTAATGCTGAGTTTTTGCATTTTTGAACTAGTTAACTTGCTAGGTGACTTTTTTCTGCTGGAAATTTCATTGTCAGTTTGAACTATAATGACTCAAGTCTGAGTGACACTTAAGCTTCAACTAAGTTCTAAATTAAATTCCCAACTAAAGTCTGTATTAACTTAGAATCAGTTCAAAAAGGTTAGATATTTAAAAAAAACTTTCTTACTATTTAGATTGTTTGAATCGATAGTCAATTAAATTTTATTGTTAGTCTAACGAGTTACTCTTTCTCTCTGGATTATCATGACTTGAGTCCGACTGACACTCAAACTTTACCTGAATTCTAATTTCACTCTCAAACTAATTTCATTCGTAACCTAGCAGAAAAGCTATATTAAGGGTAAATTTTCAAGCAAAAATGATTTGCCAAAGCTTTGTAAATGTGGTTGTTTTATTAAATATCGGAGTAGTTATTTTGAAATAGTGAAGTTTTTGATTCAAAAGTATTGTATATTTATATTGAAATACTATGCATTATCGTTTGGACTAATCATTGTGTAAGCTGTTATGTTGTTTGCCTCCATCAGTACGATTATTTGTATACCTGAATCAAACATAATTTTTGTATATAAAATATACGTTCCTGTGCAGTTGTATGGGTAATAAGTTTGAGTCATTTCTTATTGCCTGCATGTATTATAATCCATCATTATTACTTTTAGTGACTCATGTATACCCCGAGTTCCAACTGCACAAGAGGACGGAGGCTACTCACCACCAACCCTTTATATGCCAGGTTACAGACCTCAGTCGTCACAGTTCTCATTACGCTTTTGAAAACGAGGCTCGGAGAGATTCATTTGCTTTTTTCATGATCACTCAAAGACGTCTGCCTGAGAAACCAACAGCTGGTAAATTTAATAGACCTTTCTAAAAAAAAAACACATTTATGTCGACAGCATAATTTAAAGGTTTCATATTTGCATGGTTTCATATCATAACTAATCAGGTGTCTTGAATACTGTGTGAGCGATTGTTGATTTTTAGTGAATAAAAGCTTCTGCTTAAATTTTCAGGTTATTCACTTGTTACTTTGAATTATTCAACTCTAAAAAATGTGTAACTGAAATGCCATAGTTCTGACTCATATAATACCCATATGTAACACTTAAATTTGTGTTGAGTTTAGCTGAGGTTTTGTCTTCCCTATTTACTATTCTTCACAGGAAGAATGTTTTCCGTGAAGCCAGACGATTCTGCGGAACACAGGAAGATCGGCTCCAGAGGTTCTAATTGTCTGCTTCACGTCTGCAAAAGTGGACTCACTCTCGCATTTCAGGTGCTTCCTGTTGTTACATCATATCCTTTAAGGATTAGCTGTGATGTCATATCATTTAAGAATTGTATCCCGCATCATGAAAAATATTCGGTCTTTGTGAGATCTAACACATTTGTCCGTTACGCAGTTTGAATTATACATATTTTTTATTCAGAGTTGTCTTCTTTTGCTGCTAAAGCATGTAGGTGTGTTTAGTAACTACTATTTTGTAAACCATGCCTTTATTTAATAATTTTGTTTTAAAAAACGTCAACAAATTATAATTAAAATCATCATTTGCATTTTTAAGTAATTCATACCAAATATTTTTTAGTGTAAATTGTTATTAGCGAGTGAATGTATGAATAACTATTGTAGATGTAACATTTCTGTTACATATTTTAATGCTTTATTTTCATAATTTGCTTGCAGAATTCCTTCAGTATTGTCGCACAATGGCCTTTGAACTCTGTCAGGAATTTTGAAACAGTAGGGGACGGGTGCTTCAGAATCGAGGCGGGTAGAAGATCCCCTATGGGGGAGGGAGTCTACATGTTTGAGACTAAGCAAAACGAGAATGACGTCATCTATCACCTGATGGACAAATACATCACAGAGGTGAGTCATGTGACGTCATGTGACTTATCAGGGTCATGTGACACATTCAACAACTATTTACCTTCATTATTATATTTACTTAAGGCTGCATAAGTTATTCCATTTATTTTACTGGCTTTTATGTTAGTAGCATAGACTCGAATCCCAATGGGATAAAATTTTAATAAGTTTGTGATAGTTTTCGATTGATAACTAGTATCCTTGATTGTTTGCTAGAAGTCAAATTGCTAATTAGAGTTCGCTTTGATCTTGAATTTGTGTATCGGGCATGTGATTTCTGTTATATTTCCTGCGCTGTGAGTAGTAGAGCTATCATTTTCCATGAGAGTAAATCAGTGTGTCTAGTTTTTTCTTTTCTAAAAGTATTGAAACCGCACCTCAACCTGTAAAATTTACTGAAAAAATTAAATTTCCCGTTTCTTTTTTGAGTTATCATCTTTTTAAATTTTTTTCAAAGTTTTATATCACAGCTAATAAATAATGTAAAAACATATGAATAACACATATGTTATAGTGTAGTATTTTAATTTGATAAATATTTGGTGTTTTATTTCATGCATTGACTCTTTTTTTTAAAAAAAAGCAACTTTCAATGTTCTTTTTGTGCATTTTAAATTGAGCTATATATTATTTTATTTAAGACAATTAAAAAGAACCGTAAATCTAGTGGTAGAGATGAGAAGATATACGAGGAATACTGCGACCTCGGCGTGCTGGCCATCACCCAATCAGATTTGAGGTACTCCAGAGATCTGAAACGAATTTCTGCGAATAACTTTAACTTGAATCTCGGTTCGTCTGCGGAAGGTGGGTGGAGTTTATAGACAATTTCCTGAGACTAGACTCTGAAAATGAGCTTTTATTGCTGCTTTTGTGATTTAAAAATGATATTTTTTCTAATTCAAAAAGATGTTTGCAGGCAATTTTAAGCTTTGTACTGCAACTTTGGTAGGTTTTTGGGAAATGTTGCTCAGGTAGAGTAATCTAAGTACTTTAACTCTGGTGTTTCTATTCATGGTTTGTGATATGTTTCACAAGTTCAATGAATTCTATTAATTCAATTAATGCTACTCACACTTTGTACTACTGCCTATTTGTATTTGTAACAAATATGATGTATAACTTCTTTATTTTGTAACAGTGCATCACAGTGTTTCCGAAATTTATTAAAGTTTATGTGTCATGATGGTCACCTTTGGTCCTGTGTCATAATGATGTTTTAATTGAAATTGATAATGCATATCAAATAATGAATGCGTTGTTACATTCCTTATAGCTGCGAGCAATATATTGAGATCGAGGGCTTCTGATGCGTCCCTACCTGAATATAAGATATCAGATCTGGAAGAGTGGCTAGAAGAACCTAGCCTAAGTTCCCAAATGCAAGGCTCGCCTTCTCTTAGTGAGCCGCAAACTAAAAGAAAAACCAATCAATTGCCCGCAGTCGCTAGACTTACTGCAGATAGCAGCCGACCGGCCAATAGGATGCGACCTAGCTGGAATCAGCCAATCAACATTAAGAGAAGTCGAAGTCGCACTACTGAGGTGCTCTGTTTTGTAGATCCAAGTCTATGTCAATTTCTTTGAGAGTTTATATTTTATTGGCCATTATTTTGCTGAGCCCTCATTGATGGTGTCTAATTCACCCATAATTTAGTGCGTTTTATACAGTTTTTATATTAAATACTATTTGTGAATCCTAACTATGCAGTCAGTTATGTAAGAAATTTCTCATAACCTAAGTTCTTGTATTCCAGGACCCTTTGTCACTCCCTTCAGTGGATTCTAGTCCTTACATGGATATGACGGGGTCAACACATAGCCTGAACATTCTTGGAGGCAGCAGTGGGAGCTCTGCCAAGTTCAAGTCCTCCCCCCTCACAAAACCCAATAGACTTTTGGAATATAAAATCTCCATGTCTCCTGGCTCCGTGTCAAGGTCATTTGACATGGCTGATCGTCAAGGGAGACAAATTCCAAAATCACTTTCCTTCCAAAGTTCTGAGGCTTCACCCAGTCTTTCCGTGCTCTCTCCATGTATGTATTTCTATGTATTCATTTTAGGGGATACAACTCCTATTTATGTATCATTTCACTGTAATACTCTAACAAACTTACGCAAGTTTATAGTCACCATTCCTGTGAGAAACCCCCGATAGAAAGGGACTTTAGGCTAAAAGCTTATTCATATCTGGCACAGGAGCAATTATGACTGGATGCTCTTGCTACATCACCAATGACCTTTACTGGGGTTCGAACCCATGACTTTGTGCATACTGAGCTATAATGCACTCTGACCCCTAGACTACGGCTGTTTCCTTATGGAATATCCTGATATAGGACTTTGTTTTGACTAAGCCAGCTCCCTAATCTCTAAATTACTGCTGCTCCCTAATAATGCAACGTACAACTTTTAAAATCATTCGTGCAAGTTTTAGTGTGATAATTTCTACTTCCACAAAAAAACTGTTGCAGCCGAGAATATGGGGTTGTGTTCTCCATGCTGAAACTCTTGGAAAAATTAATTAAATATTCTGAATTTGTTATCAATACTGTGAATATGTTTGATGAAATTCAAGTGTTGATAATGTTTAAATAGCTTTGCGGAGTCTGGGATTTAGCTCTGGTAGGTAAAATTTGGTGTTGGGTTTTCACTACCTCACCCTTTATTATGTTTCGTTGCTCACTCATAAGTACCCGGGCTATATTTCACAGTCTTTGTTTTCTGTATAGCTCTGTATATTGTTTTCTGAAATGTTATATTTTTATTGGGTGTTTTATACTGTGTATCGCTCGATCACCTTGCCCTAAAATTTTTACAATATGAGGTTGTTTTTTCACTAATTGATCAGTAATTTAGTATAGTCTATAGGAGGCTGTGTAACTCTCAGTACAGCCAATAGGAATCAATCTACCAACCAGTGCAGCCAATAGGAAGCAGTCTACTTACCTAATAGTTCGGAGTTTTCTACTCTCTCTCAATGAACACATTTTTCATTTTAGGCAGTACAATGAGAGGTTATCTTAACATTTTCCTGTAAACTATTCAGCTGTAAAAATTTATATCATGTGTCAGTTCATTAGCATCTATTTTACCTTAACTGTGGAGTTATCTGTTCACTCAAGAGCAACTTCATGTAGTACTGTACATTCTTCTTGGTTCCCAATAATACACATGAACCTGTTCAGTGTATAGTCACTGTAACCATTCTATACTAACATTAACCATTATATAACCCACTCATGGATGATATTAATATTATATTATATTTATTATTTGGTACATGATATAAACTATTTATTATTATATATGATTTATTTATTATGTATTTTTATATCTTTTTTATTATTATAATATATTTTATCTAATAATATATAATATAAATTGTTTTTATATAATATATTATTTATTTATATAGTGTATATTATTCAGTATTGTAAATTATTGTTTTAGACTGATACTGTTTTTCTGTGTTTTTATTTCAAGTAGACTAAATGCATTACTATACTTAGATATCATAATATAGCTGGGTTTTTCAGATCATTAGCCTAAGCTCCTATGTATATATTTTTCAGTTAGTCTGGCCACGCCGCCACCCACATTTTATGAAGCTGTAGACTTACCCAGTTACCTCGCTCCTACTCCTTCTGAAGATGGGAGTCTTCCCTCCAGACCCTGTGGTTTGTAGCTCTCAAGTTTTAAGTCAAAGAAATAGAAATTTTGTATTCATTTTAGAGAAATTATTTTGTGTTTAATTATGTATGGTTAAATGGATTCTTTAAAAATATTTTGGTTTTTTAATTATAAATTTTATTATAGATTTTTTTTGATGGTTGACAACAGAATGTGGATTTGAAAATCAGTTGAAGAGATACTCCACAGAAAACCTTTCACTAAAAATCTTTAAAATCACATTGATACTCTGTATAGTAGTAATATGTATAGTATTACTCTGTATAGTAGTAATCTGTATACTCTACTATGTATGGTACTACTCCATGATATAATGTTATATTTATATATTACTATTGATTGCTATACTATATTCTTATAGGATATGTTATAATATATGTCATGCTAATAATGTAATGTAATAGCAGGTTGTTTTGTAACCCAAACATTGACCTGGTGTGATATTTCAGTATCCTATAGTATATAATATCTTATTTATAGGAATAAACGTTCTCGCTGTGCCACCTCGAAGTAGAAAAACTCGTAGGAGTGTTGGAAGCTGTGAAGATTTGACAGACTTAGTTCGCAAGTACGTGTGTACTTTTCACAGTATGGCTACTTACTTATTAGTGGCTGTCATTTTTGCACAAGTGTAGTCAATGTGAGTTTAACGAAGGTTGAAATTGGTGTCAAAAAAGCTATTTGAACATTGAAAAGTGTTGAGATATGTATAGTTTGTTGATTAGGATGGCATAGTTTAATGTTTGTTTGCTGCAACTAACAGCTTGTTTAACTACTGGTTTGCATGTTATTAGCTCTCGAGTTTATTGCACTCGTATGAGTTCACTTGAGTCTGCCCTGATCTGCGATTTGAAGGTTTCTAAACCTATAGTGATGTCATAGTAGACTCTTACTGTATAGTATAGTGATGCCATAGTATAGTTATGTCATAGGATAGTGATGTCATAGGATAGTGATGTCATAGGATAGTGATGTCATAGTATAGTGATGTCATAGTATAGTGATGTTATTATCTCTATTCTCAGTTCGCTGATGCTCTCGCCAAAAGAGGAACAGCACGAGTATGCTAACGCCATGTTCAATAACGAGTTGCTTCATAACTTTGAGACTAGCGCCGATCACGCCCAGGTATGATTTTTCTACCTCACACATCCGAGTTTTCTAATAGACTGACTGGTTAAGAGTGGGATCGATTGGTTACCACTTGTTTTAGTTGCCATGAATGAAATATATATTATTTGACATTCTATAATGATGTAACATTTTGGTATATCTTTAGCTGTCTTAGAATTCTTATAGTTGCATTTTATGAAAGTCTACCAAGTTCTCAAACCACAACCCAGTGTTGGGTATCATGTATTAATTTATATTTGTCAGACTCTCGCTGAAGGCTTTTTGTGTAAAACATTATACTAAGTTACCTTTCGAGTTTTACTTATATATTCAACAGTTTCATTACTTTTCAACTGGACATGTGGGTATCAGTCATTGCAGTAAAATAACTTTCAAAAAGCTTTCTTTGAAGGTAATCATCACAATACCTCAGTTTATTCTTCTATTGTAATTTTTTCTTTTATTGTTTATTTCCAGTCAAAGTCAGCTGTGACCAATGAATTTGATAGCACTGCCGCTGCTGAGGCACACTCCTTGGATACTCTTGACACTGTTACTACGGCAACAGACTCAACTGTCTATTCCTTGGCCGGTGTCATTGAGGATGATGGTTTGTTTGCTTCATTAATCTCTAGTCAAACTGATTTGTAATTCTTGTCTAATATTCCTCTCTCCTAGATCAACTACCATTCATATGTCAGGACTCCATGCTAGTAGCTTCAGTAAACTGAAAATATAGTGTAGCTGTGTTGTTGTGGCTTACAATCTACTAATTTGTGTGTGTTTAATGCGCTTCTTTAAATGTTTTGATTATAAAAAATGTCCACTTTTTATCAACTTCTGTGATAATCCACTTTATGATAATTGGCTTTTATAAAGGCAATACATCTTTAGCAATGAGCAGACAATTCCTAATTAATAGTCGGCTAACCACATCATCAAACACTTCATAATTGAATGTCGGAGGGAGGGGGTTCTTCAACCTTATAAATATGTTTTTATGTATGCTCTTAAGCTAAGCAAGTGTTGCTGCTCTTATTTGGAGTTGTCTCATCTCTGTAATCACTCTACTAAAACCAATGCTGTTGTGTTGCACCTGATTGGCCAGGTTGTTGTTTACAGGAAATAGCTCACCCAGAGTTACCTCCACTTACCTCTTTGATAATAATATTCCACCTGCGGAAACTCACCACAACGCTGAGAGCAGCTCTGATTTAGGTGTGGTTTTTAGTCTATTTATGCTGTAACACAGGCTAAATCTATTAATATGCTTTTTTCTTATCTACTCAGCGCTTTTTCACTTACAGTTTGACTTCATTTTGAATTTTATTTGCCTAATATGTATTCACATTTTGCTAAAGCGCATTCCTTTTAAAATATACATGTTTTACAAGGTAGCACAATTCTCTTTCTACCAGTTAATCATGCCTGGTTCCTCTGTAACTTCATATTATGTTTAGCTTTTAACTATTTGCAGCTTTATCTCACATTGCTGCCATTTGATACTGTAGGTTACTCATTAGCTACAGTTTAGCAAATGCAGCTGCATTGCTTATTTATTTAACCTCCCACAGTGTATGCAATAATTTGGAGTTGTCTTATTTTTTAATTTTTTGTGACCGAAACATTGATTGAGCCTTTGGATAAGTTTATATGACTGCTCGAAAGCACGTAAAATAGGATAAAATAACTACGTACTAATATAATGGATAGATTTGCGGTGAACTTATTTCTTTGTTACTTGAAGATTGTAAAATATATTGTCACATGTTGTAGAGCCAGAGACTGAGATAGAACCACCTCCTGTACCCACTGTTCCTCGTCCATATGCTATAAACACACCTCCGACTTCTTCTTCCCCAACTGACCAATCAGCACTCACTTCTTTATCAATCAACCAATCAGAAGCTAGCATTGTAGCCAGTCACCAATCAACATTCAGTTCTTTGCCGTCTGCTAAGTTGAGGCAAACAAGAGCTGATTCGGTAGATGCTGGAAGAAGTCTCACAGACCAGAAAGCTTTGAACAGGCCACTTCCTGTCCCGCTACAGACTCCGGGCTCACGGGAAACCTTAAGCTATGAGCAGGTCAACTACGGTGGGAAAGAATCTTCCAGAAGTGAGACTTTGCTGTGATAGTTTATCCGCAGTCTTACTGGAGCTATATTTAACCAAGTCTTATGGTGGCTTGTCTAGATGCAGCCATGGTCTAGGGGTTGGAGCGCTGGCTTAGTAAACACAAAGTCATGGGTTCGACCCTCAGCATAGGCCATTGGTGATGTTAGGAAGAACATCCAGTCATAATTGCTCCTATGCCATATCTAAATAAGTCCTTAACCCAATTTACCAAAAACCCCTTCCATCAAGGGTTTCTCCCAGGGATGGTGACTAAAAACTGAACTGAGTTTTTTTATGGTGACTTATCTCTCACCCAGATAGCCTGAACATGTTTTTGCTCTCAGATATAAAATCCTATCTTCAATTAATAACTTAGGAAGCAGTAAAATATTATTCTAAAGATTATCTTCAACTTTACCTGTGGTTGTCTATTATTTTACAGGTGAAATAATATTATTTCTATTAGAACTGTATTATTTCATTTTTTCAAGAGGAGCTCACTCCAAAAGTATCAGCTAAATACCCATACAACTTCACACGTACCCTGTCCATATTATTATGATGAGCAGTAATATATTTCTATTATAAAACACTGTGCTTAGGGTAGTTGTTGAATTTTGTACTTACAGACAAATCTATTTTTCTCACAGGAACTTCTACTCTGCCCAATGACAATGGAGCTTACGAACAAATAAATAATGTCCCTAGAAGAACAAAGGTGGCAGAATCTGAACCCAGGGTCTCTCAACCCAGTAAGTTACTTAAGTTATAAGGTATTTTTGGGCTATTTATTGGAATTATCTTCCATTTGAAAATTATAATAGTATTTTATTATGAGTCATTCTTGTGTTTAGTGATTCTGTGGTATAGCGTAGGCATGTATTACAGCTTTTAGCTTTCTTTCTGATTCCCAAAGCTCCCCCCCCTGCATTAATATATCATAGGCATGGGACTACTTTTTTAAGGCTTTGGTAGTATGCCTGTATATGGTTTGTGTTTGTTAGAGTCGTTCTCTCTTTTGTGACCGAAAATAGATGAGGTCATGTGATAATAAGTTAGATATATTTTTTCCGAGTTTTTTTTCTTACATATTATGCTACTTGTCTCAAACACTTAATACTTTAACTATAAAAATAGTTTAATATTTCATTCATGTATATTCAACATTTTTAATGCTTCTTGCTAGCCAGATTGGGTTAGTTTTTGCGTGTGGGCCTAGATTATAATAATTGAAAATAATTCCAAATATTACTTTAACATAATATTAATGTTGAATAAACATTTCATTTGTTTGTAAGCCTTTAGTCTCTCTATCCAACAGTCACTCTTCTCTACTTATGCTGCCTATTACTACATTACTTCCCTTTCAGCTACCATCTGGCACGTCACGCTGGACGGAGAGCCGATAAATAATGCTTTACCGGAGGAGATAACTGCTTCCTGTAATGAAAAAGAAACTGCGCTGTTAGAGGCAGTCGCTATTTTTAACAAAGTTGAGGCCGAGTGTGAAATTTTGAATAATTCCGTTGAACAGTCAAGGCAGATGTCATACGAGGTATTTCAGCTTTGTCATAATGAGATATCATTATTGCTAGCAGGTTTTTAATAAACGTACTCACGTTGTGGTTAGCATTGCTGTAACCCCATACTCTCTTAAGTTTAACTTTAATGAAGGTTCTTTTATACCAAATTTTGGTTAAATTTTTCAAATAGGAATGAACATAATTGTAAAGTAATATGTTAAGAATTATAATGATTATGAATTGTTTAAAACTTGGTTTAATACTCATTTAAATAATAATTATGATCTTTTCTAGTTACTCTTATACTGATAATTTATGCTTGTGTGAATTTTTGACAGAAATTTCCTTTTCATTTCTCTTGGGTTAACAAAATTCTTGTTAAAACATCTTCCAGCTGTGAAATTTTTAACTAGAAGAGTTCTGTGAATTTTCCAATGGCATGCAACACTCCATTATCTCATGTATCCTGGCGTATAATTGCTACCAAAACCTAATGTAACACACATTCTGATTGAAGTGTGTGTTAAGCTATTTTAATTTTCATAACGAATCATCAGAATTTTTTTAAATTTTTTTTCACAAGTGTTTCACAACTTTTAGGATGAAGACGGGTATTTATGGGCGGCCGTCTCACCACCAAATCTAGTCCGACTCCCACATCCTCCCGTAGCCACAGAAGACGACTCTGAAGATGAGAAACCCAACTGGTCTGGAATTGGTGAGTTAATATTATATAACAAGTGAGTCTAACTCGTTGGTGAGTTAATATTATATAACACAGTGAGTCTAACTCATTGCTGAGATAATATTATATAACACAGTGAGTTCAACTCATTGATGAGGTATTATTATATAACACAGTGCGTCTCATTGGTGAGTCAGTATATAACACAGCGAGTCTAACTCATTGGTGAGGTAATGTTATATAACTAAGTTAGTTCAACTCATTGCTGAGTTAGCATATAACACAAGGAAGCCAGTCTAAATATCCTACAGAGTTTTGTTTCAGTGGTCATGTTAATGATCTTCAGCAAGTTATATCATAATGTTTCAAAGATTGTGAGTTCATATTTTGACAAGCCACTTGGTGATGCTATAAACAGTGTGTACTCCTATAGCCTTAACCAGGTTTGAGACACTGTATAGCCTGCATGAAAGCATATACTAATGAGGTTTGAGGGGGGGGGGCTCCACAAGATTTAAAGGTTTTTAGACTAATGATAGTTTGACGTATAGTTTTCGGCTTCTTTTCATGTTTTGCGATAGTCTTTGCAGTTTAAAATAATGCAAATAAATAATTTGTTGTTGGAGTTGCGACCACATAAGAATTCTCTTCTAGGGTTACACATGTTCCATCATAGAACAATGTTTTCATGTCAGTATCAGCTGTTTTTCTGACCAATAAGGATGAAGTGGGAGTGGCTTGTTATGATAACTGAGTCATTGAGCACTGAAATCAACCTATACAGGCAGAGTTATTGCTGATTTCCCAACCATTGCTATTGTGTAGTCCCTCTTTTTAAGTTGTGAAAATTCATGATATTTTATTATGTGAAAAAACTTTTTTTAAAAATAAATTTTCAACTCATTTGCTGTCTGAATTTTTCTGTATGGTATGGCTGACACCTTATTGACCTACTTCTGACACCTTGTTGACCTACTTCTGACACCTTGTTGACCTACTTCTGACACCTCTTTGATACCTTACTGTGTATATTCTTTTTGTTTCAAGTCATTACTGTTCATCTTCAGGTGATAGAATTATCAGATACAACCCAATAGCTCAAAATTCCCATGTAATTGTGTAGTGTTTTCTACTTGCTATAGTTCACTAGTTGCGAGCTCATTTTTGGATAACATTAACAATAACTTGCAACCATGTGTTGATCTGCATTCTATTGAAAAAACCTAAACGATGTCGGCAGCATGTTGAGAATTGATGAAATTAAGTTGTCGCATGATTCAAATAAGGCAAAGTGTGATGTTTTATTTTTTGCTGTTAATTCCCAGGTTCAATAAGAAAGATATTCAATGACTTTTCCAAGAATAGACTGAGGCGTACCAAATCAACTGATATACTTTCTGTGGACACTGCCTCACCCACCCCTTCCAATAGCAAAACTAGCTATCATGAATCACGGGCTAGCAAAGCTTCCAGCAAAAAGAAGAAAAGCTCTAAGACTTCATCTACCAAAGGTTTATTAGTAACCCTTTCCTAAAAACATATATTTTTATCAGAGTTTAGTATGTTACATAATTTTGACAAGGGACCTCGTATTTTACTTAGATTTCAGACCTATGCCCTATTTTGTTGTAAATAAGAAACGCAAATTTTTCATTGAAATTGATTTTAAACAGCAGAGTCTTAAGAAGATTTTCTGGTTCTATAACTAGTTAAATAACAAAGAACTTTTAATCTAAAAGCTTGTGTACCTGCAAGAACCTGCTTAAGAGTGTCACTCTGACAGCTGTGACATTGTCACATGTCATCTTAAATCTCACTTCATTTTGTTGCCCAATCTTATTGTTGAGTTACCAATTTTTTTCTATGCGTATCTTTTATCTTAACCAGTGATCTTAAACTTGTTTTAGTGAGTGATGAGTTTTCTTTCATACGGACTACCGATCACACCAAGTCCTTCACCAAATCAGGTTCCCAGTCTAAGATTCGCCATTCAGGTTTGTTCATGTGTAGCCTGTGTTCCAGACTGGCTGTTTTGGTTATCTTCTGTATTTTTCAATATAAGCCGAAGTAGTAGTTTCCTAGAACTTTCTCTATTAAACCATATACTTTCTGAGGTTGAATAGTAAATAGATAGAAGCAGCACAGAGTTTGGAGTCACTGAGCTAAATATTGGTGTATAGCCTACAAACACTGCACTCAGTGGTTCCAAACTTTTGCGCTGCAACTATTATTCCGTACTATTTAGCATATTATTTTTCAGTAAAACTAGAAGATAAAATCTGCAAAACAACAAATATGTTATAGACTATTATTTCATAATGTGTTGAAGATTTATTTTTAACAATTTGCTAAGGTTTAAAAAGCAGTTACTTTTTCAATGGTTCTGATTTGATTTTGTAGCTGAAAGCCGGGAATCGACCTAATAGATTGCCAGGAATATTGGTCTAGTTCTTCCACCCCCCCCCCCCCGTCTCGATTACTGAGTTCAAACTGATATCTATGTCTACTCAGTGATGATCTAATACTCATATGGTGATATTTTCATAATAATCATTATATTTTTATATTCGTGTATAATTATGCTTATAATTTCTTCTCCTGACACATCTACTTTGTATTTAAATTTTATGGAACAATTACTTCTGCCAACCGGAAACGTTAAATATAATTTTACTGTTTTAAGTAAAGCATATATTTTTAGCATTTTATATATATTTTGTTTTGTGCCATTTTAATGTGAATGAATCTGGTTTAAACAGAAATTTTGCTTATTGCAAGGTGGTTCTGTGTAGTCGTTGCTATTTGCAATTTCTTATTTGCTAGTTGCTAATTACTATAGTTATCAGTTGCTAGTTTTTAATTACTAGTTGCTAGTTACTATTAGTTGCTAGTTGTTATTATCAGTTGCTAGTTGTTAGTTACTATTAGTTACTAGTTGCTATTTTAGTTGCTAATTACTGGTAATATATTGCTAGTTGTGAGAATTCAAATTGGCGGTTGCCAACTGTGAGTTGCTAGTATTTGATTATCAAATGATATGCTTCTCACTAGGCAATTATAATAACTCTCTTTCATTTCACTTGTTATAAGTATGATGTTTTATGTGCAATAATATTTTACTGTAGCAATTCCTATTATCTAATCCCTGGTTGAGAATGTGTAGGAAATTTAGAAGTTAAACTGCAAACTGAATGCATAAATTTTACTATAAAGGGTATCTAATCAGCTAAATTATATTTCTTCTGTTTCTACTTAAACACATCATATCAGGTGCCAATTTTGAATTCACACTATTGCTTTTTACTATCATTGAAATTTGACTTAAGTTTTTCACTGTAGACTGTATACACGGTGAAATGTTAAGTACATCTACATTTTTTTTACTCCAGTGAAATGCATTTGAATTTAAAAACAGTTTATTGCTGGTATATTTTTTCCATCCATTATTGTTTCGTTGTAATAGGTGAATCAAAGGTACTTTACCATGAAACTAGAATAACTATATTTATAAATTTGCTGTTGTTTTAACGTTTAGAGTTCATATTTGTTAGACTAAATTGAGTCATCACTCTATTTTTGCGGTAATATTTACGTCATGTTACATTGTACTAGTAATGTTTTATCAGATATCTGTATAGAGTAGACGCTCCACTCACATCCTGTTAGTGTCAGTACGGTTTGCATTCCCATCAGCAATATTAATCTACATTTTTCCTTATCTGTGTAAATCAATTGCTCATTATTTTTGCCTGCAGTTTCTCCGGGACTATTGCATTTGCAGTTTTGTATGTAAAAAATATTTTTAATCATAATAAAAGTATAAACGAATAGCACTTTTTTATTTACTGTTTGTGTATTTTTATTTCACTTCACATCTTTAATTGATTTTAAACACGCAATGCTGTTTAAAATTTTTGCGTACAACTATCATGCATTGCGAAACTTTGATATCAAATTACTTGAATAATTATATTTTAAAAATATATTTATTGTTATACTATATGCAAGTATAAAATATGAAAATAATATATAATTTTATTAGCTCATAGCTTCTTTAAAAATGAATAAATGAAAAATATAATTTTAGCTTAGAACCTTATTTATGTAATTTACTAAAATAAACTTATATTTCATAATCAAAATTGGTTTTAAACAAATCTAAAGATGAATGCAGTGGTAAAAATGAATGCAGGCAACCATAATATAAATTTACTTTTTTTATTTATATAAATCAAGCAGCAAGAAATTAATATAAATTCTTAATAACATCTCACATTTGAACAAGCGTAAGCCTATGATTATGAGTATAAGTATATTATATGTCTATAACTATTAAGATTGCTCCAGCAAGCATTATGTCGGGTCCTACAAGCATGCATAGCAAAACATAGCATGACTTACAAGCAATGATTAACTTCAGAAATTTGGGCTTTAGTACACAGGCTACCATTTATATAATATAGGTGCACAGGCTAACATTTATATAAACATAGGTGCACAGGCTACCACTTATATAAATATAGGTGCACAGGCTACCATTTATATAAATATAGGTGCACAAGCTACCATTTATATAAAGCAATATGAATAATCATTGACTGCCAGCCAAAGCAAGCAATATCCCAGACTTGGTGGCTCTTTAATGTAACTATTAGCGGCTTAGTGATATAATCAGCCATCTTTGATGACTCATACTGTGAGCAGTATGTCAGAGTGGCAGCGAAGCACTTCTGTTAAGATAAGTATCAACATTTCTAGCTTAAAACCATAGCACGGTGATGCTACAGTGTGGGGCGAGTCATAGATGTGTCCAAAATCAGGTTCTCTTTACATAGAACTAAGTCTACAAGGTAATGAATAGTCCTACAAGTAACATGAGCAATACAGGTACAACTCTGTAGCCACTATTTTCCTTCGTATCGGACACAGCATCTGAAACAAAGACAAATATTTGTAATTCTGTGCAGTTCAAAGGTTAAATATCTATCATTTTTATTTTGAACATCACCCAGTTGTTCAGTCATTTTCAAAATGTTAAACAAATTGATGTAATTTGAGGTAACTTATTCAACTTTGTGTTTTGAGATAAATATTATATTAATTAGGTTTTCTATGGAATCTTCAATAACAATAAAACTTACGAAAAATTAAAAAAGCCATTAATCACTGTGAATAAATGTGTTATAGCTTATAATATATGTTTTACCCTTTAAACTATTCTATATATAATATCAATATACACAATAAAAACATAAGAGATCAATGCTCAATATCCATGTAGACTGTAGATGCATGATAAATTACTTACAGTTAATCCTGGTAATACCATTTTCCATCCCAACAAGCACTGAGTTCTCCTCTGGGAGGTGAAGCAGAGAATGCATTTTCAAGTTTTTCTGAGTCCGTAATTCCAGAGAGGAAACTTGCTTATTTTTCAAGTCAACAAGACGTATGGAATGTTCTTGAACAGTTCGACCGCTAAGCACCATGAGAAGCTCATTGGATAGACTCGCAAGACTCGTAATATCTTTGAACTCTGATTTCTCCAGCTCGCCATCTCTAACACCAGTACTGCCACTCGTTATGTTAGATACAGCACCAGAAGTAGTGTCTATCTTGTAGATATCATTGTGTCCGGCAACAAAAAGCTTGGAGATCTCATTGATGAATACAATGGAAACTGGGGACACAAAGTTTGATACTCTTTCAACCAATAGTATTGTGTAGGCTTGATCAATGTCAACTTTTCTAATCAGCCCTTCAGTTTCATCACCCTCAGTTACAAAGTATTCAAATTCAGTGGATCCACGGCAAATTCCAGTTGGTCTCTTCAGGATTGAGTTGGAAAACCTTCCCACGCTCACTCTCTCACTTCCTGCTATACATTCTCCCACCATTTCAGAAGTCTGGTTGGTGTCCAGGTTCACCCACCTCAGACAGTTGTTGTATCTGTCAACTACTATTAGATAAGTTTTATTGTGCTGAACAAAGCTTGTGATTTCACCAAATCTTGCTACAGAACCTATGCCCTCTCTGTATCCTGGTTGGAGACGCGAGTTAGGGGACCCTGCTATAATGCTAAAGCTAGAATCTCCTGTTGCGTAGCCTACACCCCTCCATGTTGAAACGATCAGACGGCCTTTCTCATTGAGGTCTTCTTGTAGATAATAGACATTGGCAGTTCCATTCCAGCTTAAGGCAGGAAGTTCAAACGTGAACCTAAAAAGCAAGAAATGGAATGCAACCCTGACATTGAAGGCATTTTCTAGTTGTTGACAAAGTTAGCTTGTTATCTTTAATTTAAAACTTTAGAAAATAACAAAGAAGACTGCTGCAGTCTAAAAACATATTTTATTTATAGAAATAAGGCTAACTCACCCATTTACTGTGTTCTTTTTGATTATATTATCTTCTGATACAATGGTTGGAAACTCTGCATTCTGCAATAAAGTTTAATATCACTAGTATATTTCAACAACTTAAGAAATTCTAAAAACCATATTAGAAGACTTGTGACTTACAGAATCATGCATATATGTCACGCATTTTCACAACACAGTTGAAAATTAAATGCGTGTAATTATGACAGCACTTACACAGTTGTATAAAGATAGGAGTGCTATTGAAGCTGCACAGCACAGAGAAAACATGTTGTACTCTACTGAGATTCCAACACAAAAATGCTGCCTAACCCTTATATTCACACATTTTATCAGAGCATATCTCTATAATGTCTAGTGCTATATTTCACAATGGAAAAAAGTAGCTAAAAAAGGGAGAGCAACTTCAAACTAATAATGAAAATACTATCACTAATTCTGATTCTGTTGATATAAACAAAGCATCTTAATTTATAAGTTTATTTAATATTTTGAGTAGATATATAAATTTGTGTAATTATCTAAGATATTATGTTATACAATGATATTATATCATTACATTATATATTATGCAATGTGCTTTTTTTTCTGCAATAATAATTATGACAAAATAAATTATATAAAGAATACAAAGTAAGTTTATTATATATGATGAAGTGCAACTTTATTTTGCAATTTTGAACACAACCATTAAAAAAATTTAAATTAAATAGATCCCTGCATAAAGCAAGTAAAATGTAAATATTCTTTCAGGCTGTAGAAAAACAAGGAATGGAACAATAGTATATAATAAATAATTTATCAATAAATTGGACTAGAGCAAAAAAAGCAGGTATGCAAACTTAAACATTTGATTTATAAAATCTTATAGATCATCATATTGTCCAGATATATTATATTATCTATTATTTTTGAAGCCATTCTCTTATGTTCCCCAATATTCCTGCAAACAAAAATTATCTTTTAACTCTTATAATAGCATGCAGGAGGTAGCTTTTCGGTACAAACTTGTAGGCAGTAGCTTGTTGAATGCTAGCTATCAATATTGTGATATGAATCAGTGTGCATGCAGCAAAAGAAAAAAAATAGCTTTCTTCACTTCAACCATAGTTTTCGCTTACTTCAGAATGTACATATAGCTTTTACTTCATTGACAAAATAATTGTAAGTAATCTATTTTTAGTTTATAGTTTTGTAAAACTTATTTCAGCATCTGATAGTTAAATAAGTTTAAATTGAACCTAGTTATATTTAAACTTGCAGGCTACAGCTTTTATAGATAAATATAAAGATATTTTATACTTTTAACCTAATTAACAGAAATTAGAGACAAATCAAGAAAGGTCTGTGTTTAAATAAATAGGCATCAGTACTATATACAGTCTCACTGCTGATACTACAATTCTACTTTGTATAGAGAAGGAAATTCCAATAAAAAATTAGCAGAAAATACTAAAAATATTTCCATTAAACACAAAACACTAATTTATTACTCTAAGAAAGTTTTCTTTTACTACATTTATTTTTTTATACTTCTTTTTATACTTGATATTTTTTGATATAAAAATGATGAAATAGGGAAAACATGCAGTCATGTATAATACTACAACTTAACCTATGTTCAAACTACAATCTTAATAAAGCCATAGCTATGCTTTAATCTCATATAAAAATATTTTTTCTAGTCAAAGGGCAAGTTAATAACAGCGAATTTTTCTATCAAATGATGCAAGTTTCAGTTATTTTCACGTATAAAAAAGACTATAGTCCAATTAAAAGCTGAATATTGAAAATTCTTAGTAAAAGGCTTGCATGTGAGAAAACTGAAACTAAAGTTATTTAACGTGAGGAGTTGCGTGCCCAGGTATAAATAATAAAGTACAATGTAATGAAGAATTTGAGCTATGCTGAAATTTTGCAAGCAAAAACTGTGAAACCATAACAATCAGATGACATTATCATTTGTTGATGAATTTCTGAACATTGAAACGAAAATTTCCACTTAGACACTAAATCAGAACTATATCTATTTGAAACATGGGCAATACACAAGCAACACAAACTACCACAAGCTGTGAAAAACTTGGTAATTATAACAATGTCCTCCATTCTAGTTTTTTAACCATACCAGTATGATAGGTCAAAATTTAGATATATCTTGTGAGTTTAGATGTAGTTGAAATCCTAAACTAGTTTTTGGGTTCATATTTTTGTTATATGGAAAAGAAATAATATAAAGCTACACTAGAATTTCAATCATAAACAGGAAAATAGTTTGAAACTTTGGTAATAACAATATACTAGTAAATATTGTAAAAGCTATGATATACAATAGGATAAATGTCATAGTATATAGTTTAGGGTTCTCATCTCATCTAAGTTTGCTAAATTGTTTGACAGAAAGTACAGAATAAAAGTGTGTTTTATTTTTTTGACAATTTTTTTATGTTGACATTAAACATTTCCAGATTTGTGTGTTGTTAAAGCAAATATTCATAACTTCACTAGCAAAGAGTTTCACATAAAACTGTAACTAAAGAAATCTAAGCGCGAATATCATGAAGTTTTGGTTTAGAATGAACTTCCTCTCATTGCGATTTAACATAGAAAATAATAATTGCTATTATAATTTGCTTATATAATCTTTGGTCAAATTTAATTGCAGCTTCCATTTGGGAGATGCAGTGTCCCCATGGAGATAGCTGCGGGAGTACGGTCTGCCGGGCCTTGGCAGCTTCCCCTTCTCAGACCACAGACCCGGCCATGCTTGAGGCAGCACAACCTCAGGTCCCACCAGCGGCTCCACCAGCGGCTCCACCAGCGGCTCCACCAGCGGCTCCACCAGCGGCTCCACCAGCGGCTCCACCGGCGGCTCCACCGGCGGCTCCACCGGCGGCTCCACCAGCGGCTCCACCAGCGGCTCCACCAGCGGCTCCACCAGCGGCTCCACCAGCGGCTCCACCGGCTAGCCAAACACTCTCTGCCACCCCGTGCACCCCACCAACGGTCACTACGCAAGCTGCTCCCCCAACCTCACAGGTGACCTCAACACCTGAAACACCTGCGACCTCTCCAAGAGTCACCCCACAGGCTGCTCCTCCGGCAACAGCAACAGCTGTTGGTGAGTAAATCCTAAATAGGAAGCAACTTGTATAATAAATCTATTTCAATCTTCTATGTGTTATATAAATTACGTTACCAGCCTCAAGGATAAAATTCACACTATCTTCCGATAATAACTTCATATAACTTTCAGAGACAGTGTTGTTATAATTTAACATCTGAGCTGATTTCTTAGTTTCTTTGAACTCTATTCAAACATTAGAGATTCCTTCTTTTCTGGTGTCAAGTTGTAGCTACTTTTTCCTTTTCCTTTGTCAAGAGAAAAACATCTCTAAAGTTTGGTAACATAAATGTATGTTAATTGCAGATGACGCAGAACCTGCTGGACTGGATGAGATGGTTAGTCTCGTCTGCTCTCTCTACGAGACCGAGACAGAAGCTGCACCTGGTAGGTTAACTTTTCATAGAATAGTCATCATATTGAGCTGTTTGTGTGTTGGTAATGTTATATGGTGGTACTAGTACTAGTACACTCAGTTTATAGTTAAAATATTCTAAGGGATAACAGTTATTGCAGCTCACTTTCTAGTTTTCAAAATAACAATATTTTCAAAACTTTATGCATATAATCACATTTTTTAGTAAAGCGGACTCCTATTACCAACATTATTCACAAATATTGTCATACAGATAGCAATAAACTCATATAGATTATTCAGCAAAAATAATTTATGTTGTAATCATGCAGACCTAGGTTTAATCAGTCAAAGTTTTTGACTTTCACATATATGCATTTTGTTTAAAGCCTTGGTTGGTATAGGGAAAGATGACGCATATTCCTCATATTAATTTCATTTATATAATATAACATATGTCACATTTAGAATTATATATATTATATTTAGATATATGATATTATACCTGTATTTAATCATGCACAAAAAAACAAATTGTAGAATAGTTTGTACAGCCCAGTAGTGGTGTATAAGATTGATATGGTGAATATATATTCATTATATTTTGAATATTAAACAACAAGTTTATATATATTGTAGCCTCTGAGACTGGTAACCCGCTGGACAGGTTCGAGGACGTCTATGGAGGCTCCTCATCATCTGATGAGGAGGTACCATCACCTGGTAAGCTGATATTCTGTACTCAATATGTTTATATTAGTTGACTGTTTAATATGTAACTTGTATGTGTACATATGATGGACTTATCTTTCTAGTTATTGTGCAACTCAAGTTTCGTAAACAAACTGACCAATTACAGAGCTGCTACATAATATAGCTCACTAAGTAAAGATTCTAGAAAGTTTTCATTTTGTACAATTTAGCTTTTTGTTAAATGCTGTATTGTCTCTGTTATTAAACATAGTTTGGTTAATGAATTCACCTAAACATTATTAATAGTCAGAAAGTGCCCTTAGCAAATACTTAGACAAATATTACTATATACTATAGCTGATGTTTTATAATATAATGCTACTCAAAGTTAACGATGCAAAACATGTTTCTGTGGTTGTGCAGCTAAATGTTGCAGTAACATTGACATTATATGATATTTATGAAACTATAATATATTATGTTTAATTACAGCGCGTCCTCGTGAGCCCCAGACAGAGCTGGACAGGTTCATGGATCTCATGGATCTGAGTTCCTCATCTGAAGAGGAAGAACCTGCCCCAGGTTGGTTTATGTTACATAATCAGTATGATTATATTATGTAATTTGTGTTGGCTGTTAGCAGTAACTTGTGGTTCTAATAACATGAAGGGTGGCTGTTTGCATCATGTTTGTATGTCTGTATAGCGTGACTTTTCTTTCGCAGTAAACTCGAATCTGTTCAAATGTTGGCTAGAAAATCTATTACTTATGTTCAAATTCTAGCATTGCAGTCCAACAGTTAATTTTTGAAATCATTTGGAACTAGAAACAATGACATCGTGTTTGATTTATTTATTTGTAGCCCTAAGTATGACCATACCTCTAGGAAAAATCTCGTAACGATAATTACCATAAATGTGTTTGACACAACTCTTAAATTTATACTCAAATTGAGACTCAAAACAAAATAGTTTATACACATGTAAATACATCAGTTTTTACACACATTGATTCTGTTCACAGCCATAGTTTTTAACGCACATATTATCTATTGTGTTAACCTAAAATCAATTTTTAATGATATTTAGCTCTGTTGCTCCCAGTCGGTGGAGAGGAGGTAGCCGAAGTCTGCGAGCAGATTGAGGCTTTCGTAAGTGTTACAGATATTCAAATACTATAGTCTTTGAATAAAGTAGGCCTATATTTATAAACCTTCATGAATATCCTGAGTCATTTTTCTATTCAAACAGGCTAAGGCAACTTTTTGTTACATTATTTAAATCCATGATGAGTTGTTGTGCATGAATTTGACCTTTATGTAAATACAGATTCTTGCATACAAATGTGTTTTGTTTGTGCTCAAAGAGGACTTTCTGTCAATTTTAGTATCCATCCACGGTGACTCTTGAGCCCGGTTGCGCCTCTGCTCTCTACCGGGTTTTCAGGGTAGAGGTTTCTGGTGGCAATGGGTTGATTGTGCCGGACCCCACGGCTGCATCTGGTGAGTGTTTTAGAAATTTATCCACAAAGTTACTTCTGAACTTTTAAGAAATTTATGTAAATAGTGACTTGAAAGAAAGGTCTTACTACTTGAAAAAATTTAAAGTTTTTAATAAACAATTATAACTCTATTCATGGAACTCAAATATGCTAAAACATATACCTGAAACTGAAAACTTGTCAGCGCCTTTATTTTTACTTTCCAAGAGTACCTGTCATAATCAAATTTTAAACTAATGCTTTCATCATCGATGCAGTGAAACACCAAAATTTTTTATCTATATTTCATATTCTTCACTGTCCATAACTTACAACAGACATCTAGGTAACCTAATTTCAACTTGAAACTTTAAAATAGTACATATTAAACTTTTACAAAAAATTTGATTACGCTTTATGGCACATTATATAATTAGCTAGTTTTGGTATTTGTTTACGTTTGCTTGCTGATTATATTAGTAGTGTCTAGATATTTGAGTTGAAGGTTTCACTGCATTTATAGACAGATTGAAATGCTGAAAGCACAGAGTTGTTAATGGATACTTACTATACATAGACATACTTGACCATTCTTGCATGATATTGGGAATGTTTTAAGTAAATTTTCTGTCTTATTGAGTTTGGACTTGTAAAAGAGTTAAGAGCTGCAGAAGTCCACAAATAATTTTGTACATTCCTGACATATTTAGGAAAACACTCACATTTTATTAAAACTTTAGGCAATGGCCTAGCCGCAAGGGCTCTACGCGAGCAACAGCTCGCAATTTCTCGCAGCCGTGGGGAGCCAGGGGTGAGGGCGCTACAAGCCCCTGCGCAAGGTATTGGTAACTATAATATTTTCTTTTAGTATATATGTAGTTCGTGTTGAAGATAATGTATCAAAAAGACAAACTGAGAAAAGTTAGAATAACGCAAGACAAGTACTTATAAATTGATGATAGATTATAAGTAGATCAGTTGCTACATATTACGTTAATGAATTATTCAAATCAAGCAATAAAAGCTTTACAACAGGGAATTAAACTTTTCTTTAAAACAGTGTATAAGCTACAGAACAGATATAGTAGCTAAGCTAATGTTATGAAAATTAACATAAATTACATACATTTCAATATAGGTGTGGATGGTGAGATCTCTGGGTCTGTTGGAGGAAACAGTGGTGAGGGTGAGAGTGAACATGACTTAGAGTCTAATGTCACGGCTGTAGAGGCAGCGTGTGAAGAACGGCATCAGCAACAGCAGGCAGAGCAGCACAGTGTAAGACTGTAGTTATAAAAATATTTAAAGCTCTTTTATTAGGACAAAGCAATGCTTCTCATCATTTGAACCAGGTTCTATTCCCAATATGTAGATTTATCTGAATGCTTCTTCAGAAGGACAAAGCCATACAATGTAACATATTGTATTGATGCTGATTGCTATCTGTTGTAGAGCAACATAGGCAGCGCTGTGGTGGCAGCGACTGCGGTGGGTGTGGTTGCGTTTGCAGCCTATGTTATCCATAAAAGGTGCCAGTAACACCGTATGGTGCTAAGACAGAGGTAAGTTAATTTTGCAGGCTTTCACTTCCTTGTAAAGCAAAGATAAATAGATTCTTGCAGCCACAACAAATTGAGTAGTGAGAAGTTGTAAATGGTTAAGAGAAAAACAAATTTAAGTTGCATGCCTTTAAAATGGATTGATAGTAAAGGTATCATGGTAATTGGGCAACAAAAGAGTTGCTTACAATCATTAGGCTCAATGAGACAAACATCATCTTCATTTATCGTTGCTATTATTCTTTCTGCTAGCAACTGACATCTATATAATAAGTAAAGCTGACACTTCTATTACCTGCCTGGCATCATGTTCTATAAAGTGCTATGCTCTGTTTGGTGGATATATGTACATGTGCAGAAAAATGTTGTTTTTGACTTTTTGTAGTTTTACATGGCCACACATCTCGAGAAGCCAAATACCTCAAAAGGCATCTCCTCAATTAGTGTCTAGCCAGTGCTACGGATGCAGTCACATCAGTAGTTCTCATCTCTCCCTGGTCATGCAGCCAGCTTTGTTCTTGGCGTTTTAAACTCGGATATGCTGTCACAGCTCACACTCGACTGGTAGTTTACCAGCATCTTCTAAGCACTCTCTTTCTTGACACAACTACATTAACATCAGTAGTTCTCATCTCTCTCACCATGCAGTCAGCTTCGTTTACCAACAAGTTGTAGCATGGAACTAATGTACTATTCTGTGCATTGCGTCAGCTTGACAGGATCATTGGTGATGTCAGTCAAGGTAGTTTCTCTGTAACTCTGTGATCTCAGACTTCCCTTGCTCTCGGGACAGCTCTTCACTAACCTCTGTGACCAACAATGAGTAATATATCACATAAATAATTGAAGTGATAATAACTGCTTCTTTGAACCACATGTCTTTTGCTGAGGCAACTCCGGATCAAAAGGGACACAAAAGGGTCAAGATAACCGATATATCAGAAAAAACTCATATATTTCTTCTACAAGTACCTGCTCTCAGGGTGGACAATTCATATCTGTCCCAGCTTCTCAAAAGGTTTTACCAAACCCTGCATGACCAGCAATCGCAGTTTTGCAGTCACTCCAGCTAAACTGTCAGTTGCTATGCAGCCACCTCAAATCTTTGGTGTACTCTGAATTCATCTCAAAGTAGTCTCCTATTTGTTGTTCTCCAATACCCACAGGCTGTGTTCTAACAACTTCAGGTATCTCTGTGCTGCCAAAATCTGGTCTCCAACCCCAGTAAGATTAGATTTCACTTGACAGCTTCCCAAAACTCTGCGGGTTCAACTAAAATGAGACAGTTTAGAACTAAAAGGAACACCATGCACAAAGTAGTAAACCTGATTGCTCAATTGGAAATACCTATATTGTTTTTCTACAAGCAGCACCTCAATCTCCCCTGGCTTCTTAAAAACCAGCTTCTCAAAGAGCTTTACCAAAACCTCCAAAACTGGCAATCAAAGTTTTTGCAATCGCTCTAGCCACACTGTTGGCTGCTCTGCATCCACTTCATGGTGTTATGTACGTGTTTTTTTCAAATGCTCACAGGCTGTGTGCCAACAACCAAGTGGCTCCCTAGTTAGATCTTAGGCACCTTGGTGAAAAGCTTACCTTCACTTACAAGCTGTCTGTTGGCAGGAAAAATGCCGGTCCTAAAGCAAGATTAATCTTCTAGCAAGGCTCTCATCTATATAGTAAGATCATTACTATGAGAGTTCATATAAATGCTGATTTATCAGCCAATCCTAAAACACTGTCGTAGTTAGTAGCTCTAATCAACAGAACAATTATGCTTCAGTGTGGCACAAGTCATATGTGTGCTCCAAATCTGATTCACCTCACATAGAACTGAGTCTACACATGGTACTGATCATTCCTGCGAGTAACATCAACAATACAGAAATACTCTGAAATCGCCATTCTCCTGGGTAACTGATACATCATATGAAACAAAGAAGAATGTGTTTAGCTTCTGTCAGGTTGAAGGCCAAGTATTTATTATTTATATTTTAATATGTTTTGCAACATTGATTTTGAGCCAACTGATTTAAATGAATGTTAGTTATAACAATCAAGTTTGAAAAGGACTAAAAAGTACTTCACTTTATATCATTTATAACATAGAATTCTTTTTATCTTTAAACTAGTAATATTCTAGATAAAATATGTATGATATTGTACTGTAGAATAATAAAATGCATTATTGTTAAGCTGTTATAAAATATTTGCAGTCAGTCCTAGAGTTTCCATTTTCAACCCTAGCAAGCACAGAGCTCTCTTCTACAAGAGGTCAAGTGGGAAATACATATCTGAGTTTTGCTGATTCTGTGCTTCTACAGAGGAAACTGGTTTACTTTAGAGAATTTAACCAGATGTATGGAATGCTCCTGGACAGTCTACGCTAACTACCATAAAATTGTGTTTGAAGATGCTTTCATTACTTGGGATATATTTGCACTCAGTACTCTTCAATTCACCATCTCAAACACCAGTCTTGCTACTCGTTATGTTAGATACAGCTGCAGAAGTAGTATCCTGTCAATACCATTTAGTCTGACAACAAAAAGATTGGAGATTTCCAATTGATGAATACAATGGAAACTGGTGACACAACGTTTGACACTATTTCAACCAGTAGTATTGTGTAAGCTAGGTCAATACCATCTGTTATGATCAGCCCTTCTGTATGTTAACCCTCAGTTATATATAAAACATTAAAATTCAGTAGAACCACGGCAAATTTCAATTGATTTTTTCTGGATTGAATTGGGAAACCCTCCCACCCTCACTACTTTATTTTCAACTTCACAGTCTACCATCAAAGGGACAATTTGTGTCCGTGTATTGGGTTGAAGACCTGGTGCCAGTTTCCTTATGCCCGCAAGCTTGGTGTTGCCACAAAGATTTCTTCACCCAAAACTGCATCAACTGTTTGGCAAGCCTCACATCTAATAAACTCAGGTTTTACCTGAGTTTTGCTAATTTAGCATTTTCAGAGAAAAAACTTGTCTACTTTTCAATTAAACAAGGCTGATATAGAATGCTACTGAACATTTTAACTGCTAATCAACGACCATGAGAATGTTATCGGAGATACTCGCAGCAATTCTAAAATATTTGAATTCCGATTATTTCAGCCAACTATCTTTAAAACCAGTATGATCACTCAATATGTTAGATTCAACCTCGATTACAATTTTGCGCTAGTTTCCTAATTCCAATAACAAGCTACCTGTTGACATCACGTTTTCCTCTTGAAAGGATCAAACATCTGGCAGCTCTCACACATGGCAAGCTTAGGGTTAACTTGGCAGCTCCCACAATTTTGCTTATCGAGCTACACTGAGTATAACTGACACTACTTTAAACTACACTGCGTATAACTAACACTACTTTTAACTACGTTGAGTATAACTCACACTACTTCAAATTACACTGATTATAATTTACACTACTTCAAACTACACGGAGTATAACTGACACTACTTTAAACTACACCGAGTATAACTGACACTACTTCAAGCTACACTGAGTATAACTGACACTACTTCAAAAGTTCTACAAGTTCCAGGTTATAACGTGGAGCACAGGCAAATCAACATAGCCGCTCAGCTGGACAAAACCTTAAAAGCAGTTTTGCTGGCTTCCCTAAGAGAAACCCACATATTTGACTTAAACTGATTGCTAGAATTTGCAAATTGTTAAGCTGCTTCATCATTCATATAAAAGATTTTATTACTACGAGTATTGTTATTTCAGCTATTATACTTATCTTCATCTACTTTCATGTTGTGAGTTGAAAACTGTTGCAATTTTATCTTCAATAAAATTCTGTTTAAAAATTGTTAAACAGAAGAACAAGTTATGTAATTTTAGCACTGGCAGAAACGTTTATAACTCTTAAAAAAAAGTAAATATGTAATTAAACTGCTTAAGAAACATAGAACTATAACACAAATAAGTTTTTCCCGTTTATATCTTTCAACACATTATGTCTCTACATGAGTTTGCAGTGTGAGCGCAACCTTGACTATAAACACATTTTGGCACTGGCAAAAAAGTTTATAAAGTTTACTAAAAGTAAATATGCAGCTGCTTAAGAAACATACCTATCGAACTGTAACACAAGTTTCTTGCAAATTAAAATATCAAAAATATAACTAATGAATATTAGACATGGTGGAAAAATGCAAAAGTTTTTGTTTGTTAAATAGAAAACTTAGTGCCCATGTATTGTGCAAGCATAGATCTTTAAAAGAAAACAGTAAACATTTGATTAGAATCTCACAGATCATCTCTGTCCAGATATATTATATTATTTATTATTTTTGAGCCGTTCTCTTATGTTTCCCAATATTCCTGCAAATAAAAATTATCTTTTAACCCTCAGTAGCATGCAGGAGGTAACTTTTTGGTACAAATTTGTAGCAGGAGCTAGCTTTTTGGTATAAACTTGTAGGCAGTAGCTTGCTGGAAGCTAGCTATCAGTATTGTGATATGAATCAGTGCAGTTAAAGAAATTATAGAAGAAAAAATTGACTTTCTTCACTTCAACCATGGTTTTCTTTTACATCAAGATGCCCATAACTTTCACTTCATTGACAAAATAATTGTAAGTAATCTATTTTTAGTTTATAGTCTTGTAAAACTTATTTCAGCACTAATTGTAAAAAAAGTTTAAATTAAACCTAATAATATTCAAACTTGCAGGCTACAGCTTTTATAGATAAATATGAAGATATAGTTTAAATAAATAGGCATCAGTACTATATACAGTTTCACTGCTGATACTACAATTCTACTTTGTATAGAGAAGATAGTTTTCAATACCAATTTAGCAGAAAATACTAAAAATATTTACATTAAGCACAAAACATCAATTTATTACTCTAAGAAAGTTCTCTTTTACTAAATTTATTTTTTACTTCTTGTTATACTTGATATCTTTTGATATGGAGATGATGAACTAGGGAAAACATACAGTCATGTATAACACTACGAAATAATCTGTATTCAAAATACAATTTTATAAAAGTCATAGCTATGCTTTATTTTCATACAAAAATATTTTTTTATTCAAGGGGCAACTTAATAGCAGCGAATTTTGCTATAAAATGTTGCAAGTTTCAGTTATTTTCACGTATAGAAAAGACTATATTCCAATTAAAAGCTGAATATTAAAATTTCTTAGTAAAAGGCTTGCAATATGTGAGAAAACTGAAAATAAAGTTATTGAAAGTGAGGAGTTGCGTGCCCAGGTATATATAATAAAGTACAGTGAAATGAAAAATTTGAGCTATGCTGAAATTTTGCAAGCAAAGACTGTGAAACCATAACAATCAGATGACATTATCATTTGTTGATGAATTTCTGAACACTAAAACTGAAATTTCCACTTAGACTTTAAATCAGAACTATATCTATTTAAAATATGGGTAATAAACAAGGGACACACACTAATTCCACAAGCTGTGAAAAACTTGGTAATTATAACAATGTCCTCCATTCTAGTTTTTTACCTATACCAGTATGATAGGTCAAACTTTAGATATATCTTGTGAGTTTAGATGTAGTTGAAATCCTAAACTAGTTTTTGGGTTCATAATTTTGTTTTATGGAAAAGAAACAATATAGAGCTAAAATTTCAACCATAAACAGGAAAATAGTTTGAAACTTTAGTAATAACGATACTAGTAAATACTGTAAAAGCTATGATGTACAAAAGGATAAATGTCATAGTATATAGTTTAGGGTTCTCATCTCATCTAAGTTTGCTAAATTGTTTGACAGAAAGTACAGAATAAAAGTGTGTTTTATCTCTTCAACAATTTGTTTATGTTGCGATTTACCATTTCCAGATTTTTGTGTTGTTGAAGCAGATATTTATAACTTCACTAGCCATTAGTTTCACATAAAACTGTAACTAAAGAAATCTAAGCGCGAATATCATGAAGTTTTGGTTTAGAATGAACTTCCTCTTATTGCGATTTAACATAGAAAATAATAATTGCTATTATAATTTGCTTATATAATCTTTGGTCAAATTTATTTCCAGCTTCTATTTGGGAGATGCAGTGTCCCCATGGAGATAGTTGTGGGAGTACGGTCTGCCGGGCCTTGACAGCTTCCCCGTCTCAGACTACAGACCCGGCCATGTTTGAGGCAGCACAACCTCAGGTCTCACCAGCGGCTCCACCAGCGGCTCCACCAGCGGCTCCACCAGCGGCTCCACCAGCGGCTCCACCAGCGGCTCCACCAGCGGCTCCACCAGCGGCTCCACCAGCGGCTCCACCAGCGGCTCCACCGGCTAGCCAAACATTCTCTGCCACCCCGTGCACCCCACCAACGGTCACTACGCAAGCTGCTCCCCCAACCTCACAGGTGACCTCAACACCTGAAACACCTGAGACCTCTCCAAGAGTCACCCCACAGGCTGCTCCTCTGGCAACAGCACCAGCTGTTGGTGAGTAAATCTTAACTAGGAAGCAAATTGTATAGTGAATCCATTTGCATCTTCTATGTGTTATAGCAATTATGTTAGCAACCTCAAAGATAAAATTTACATTATCTTTCGATAATAACTTCATATAACTTTCAGAGACAGTGTTGTTATAATTTAACATCTGAGCTGTTTTTTTAGTTTCTTTGAATTCTATTCAAACATTAGAGATTCCTTTCTTTTCTGGTGTCAAGTTGTAGCTACTTTTTCCTTTTCATTTGTCAAGAGAAAAACATCTCTAAAGTTTGGTAACGTAAATGTATGTTAATTGTAGACCAGGCAGAACCTGCTGGACTGGATGAGATGGTTAGTCTCGTCTGCTCTCTCTACGAGACCGAGACAGAAGCTGCACCTGGTAGGTTAACTTTTTATAGTGTAGTCATCATATTGAGCTGTTTGTGTGTTGGTAATGTTATGATGGAACTATTACTAGTACACTCAGTTTATAATTAAATTATTCTATTGCAGGTAACTTCCTAGTTTTTTAATTGACAATACTTTTGAAAATTTGATGTGTATAATTGCGGTTTCGAGCCAAGCTGATTCCTATTGCACCAACACTAGTCAAAAATATTGTCAAACACATTTTTTTTAAAAATATTAATAAATTCATGTAGATCATTAAACATGAATAATTTATGTTGTAATCAGAACTAGGTTTTATCAGTCAAAGTTATTGGCTTTTGCAGATATATAAATTTTGTTCAAAACTCTGGCTAGTAGGTAAAGATGACCAAATTTCTTCATATAAGTGTTATTATAATATTATAGTAATATACACATATTTAAACAGGCACTGGAAAAACCTATTGCGAAATAGTATGTAAGGTAACGTAGTAGTGTAGCTTGATGTTGTGAATATAAATTCACCATATTTTCTATATTAAACAACACGTTTATATATATTGTAGCCTCTGAGACTGGTAACCCGCTGGACGGGTTCGAGGACGTCTATGGAGGCTCCTCATCATCTGATGAGGAGGTACCATCACCTGGTAAGCTGATATTCTGTATTCAATATGTTTATATTAGTTTACTGTTTAATATTTAACTTAAGTATGTGTACATATGATAGACTATTCACTCTATAGTTATTGTGCAACTCAAGTTGGGTAAAGAAACTGACCAATTACAGAGCTGCTACATGAATTAGTTCCCTAAGTGGAGATTTTAGAAAGTTTCTAGTTTGTACTATTTAGCTTCAATTGTTAAATGCTGTATTGTCTTTTTTATTAAACATAGTTTGGTTAATGAATTCATTTTAACATTATTAATAGTCAGGAAGAGCCCTTAGCAAAGCCTTAGACAAATATTACTATAAATCATTGCTGATATAATATAATCCTACTAAAAGTCAATGATGCAAAAACAGTTTTCTGTGGTTGTGCAGCTAAATGTTGCAGTAACATTGACATTATATGACATTTATGAAACTATAATATATTATGTTTAATTACAGCGCGTCCTCGTGAGCCCCAGACAGAGCTGGACAGGTTCATGGATCTCATGGATCTGAGTTCCTCATCTGATGAGGAAGCACCTGCCCCAGGTTGGTTTATGTTACATAATCAGTATGATTATATTATGTAATTTGTGTTGGCTGTTAGCAGTAACTCGTGGCTCTAATAACATGAAGGGTAGGCTGTATGTATCATGTTTGTATGTCCGTATAGCATGACTTTTCTTTCGCAGTAAATTCAAATCTGTTCAAACACTGACTAGAAAATCAACTATTTATGTTCAATTTTTGATGTTGCAGACTCACAGTGAATTCCAAATACATTTGGTAATAGAAAAAATGCCCTTTTTCTAGTTTAGTTATCTGTAGCACTAAGTAAGATTACCTCTAGGGGAAATCTCCTAAACCTAAAAACCATGAAAGTGTTTCAACCAACTCTGATATGAACTTAGACATGCACATGCAAATACATAAGTTATGTTTTTAATCACAATTATTAGTGCATATAAAATTTATTGTTTTAATTTCAAACTGATTTTATATTATATTTAGCTCTGTTGCTCTCAGTCGGTGAAGAGGAGGTAGCCGAAGTCTGCGAGCAGATTGAGGACTTCGTAAGTGTTACAGATATTCAAATACTATAGTCTGTAAATAAAATATATTTATCAACCTTCATGAATATCCTGAGTTATTTTTCTATTCAAACAGGCTAAGGCAAATTTTCGTTACACTATTTAAATCAATAATGATTTGTTGCGCATAACTTTGACCTCTGTAAATAAGTTCTTGCATACAAATGTGTTTTGTTTGTGCTCAAAGAGGACTTTCTGTTAATTTTAGTATCCATCCACGGTGACTCTTGAGCCCGGTTGCGCCTCAGCTCTCTACCGTGTTTTCAGGGTGGAGGTTTCTGGTGGCAACGGGTTGATTGTGCCAGACCCCACGACTGCATCTGGTGAGTGTTTTAGAAATTTATCCACAAAGGTTTTAGAAATCTTTAGAAATTGATGTAAATAGTGACTTGAAAGAAAGGTCTTACTACTTGAAAACATTTAAAGTTTAAATAAACAATTATAACTCTATTCATGGAACTCAAATATGCTAAAACATATACCTGAAACTGAACACTTGTCAGCGCACTTATTTTTACTTTCCAAGAGTATCTGTCATAATCAAATTTCAAACTAATGCTTTCATCATCGATGCAGTAAAACGCCAAAATTGTTTATCTATATTTCATATTCTTTACTGTCCATAACTTACAACTGACATCTAGGTTACCTAATTTCAACTTGAAACTTTAAAATAGTACATATTAAACTTTTACAAAAAATTTGATTACGCTTTATGGCACATTATATTAGCTAGTTTTGGTATTTGTTTACGTTTGCTTGTTGATTATATTAGTTATAGTGTCTAGATATTTGAGTTGAAGGTTTCACTGCATTTATAGACAGATTGAAATGCTGAAAGCACAGAGTTGTTAATGGATACTTACTATACATAGACATACTTGACCATTCTTGCATGATATTGTTTAAGTTTCAAGTAAATTTTCTGTCTTATTGAGTTTGGACTTGTAAAAGAGTTAAGAGCTGCAGAAGTCCAAAAATAATTTTGTACATTCCTGACATATTTAGGAAAACACTCACATTTTATTAAAACTTTAGGCAATGGCCTAGCCGCAAGGGCTCTACGCGAGCAACAGCTCGCGATTTCTCGCAGCCGTGGGGAGCTAGGGGCGAGGGCACTACAAGCCCCTCAGCAAGGTATATATCATATTCTTCATAGTTTGTGTTGAAAGTAATGCATCACAATGCCAAACTGACAAAAGTTAGAACAACGCAAAACAACTTTTTATTCCATAATAGATTATAAGTAGATCAGTTGCTACATGTTAAGTTTATGAATTATTCAACTCAAACAATGAAGTCGATCCATCAGGAAGATAAACTATTTTTAGAACAGCTAGTGTATATGTTAAACAGCTGCAAATGCATGAAATGAGAACTTATAAGAGTTAGCAGAACATTTTGATAATTAACATAAATTACATTCAATTCATTATAGCTCAGGATGGTGGAGATCTGAGTGAAGTCTCTGGCAGAGCGGGCCGTAGTGAGGCAGTCCTCTCGGCGCTTCCAGAAGAGCCACTACTTGGTGGAGGAAGCGCCTCACAGCCTGATTTGGTAACCCATGTCTTGGCTCGAGAGGCAGCGAGTGAAGATCAGCAGCCTGAGCAGCACAATGTAAGACTGTAGTTCTAAAATATTTAAGGCTTTCTTGTTGTCAAGTTACTCTAGTTTACCACGAAACCATGCTCCTATTAAATTGAATTATTTTCTTTTCCCAATTTTTAGATTTTTCTGAAAGCTTCTTAAGAAGAGCAAAGTCGTATACTGTAATATATTCTATTGATGCTGATTGCTATCTGTTATAGGGCAACATAGGCAGCGCTGTGGTGGCAGCGACTGCGGTGGGTGTGGTTGCGTTTGCAGCCTACGCACTGTATAAAAGGTGCCAGTAACACCATACGGTGCTATGACAGAGGTAAGTTAATTTTGCAGGCTTTCACTTCCATGTAAATCGAAGATAAATAGATTCTTGCACCCACAACAAATTGAGTAGTGAGAAGTTGTAAATGGTTAAGAGAAAAACAAATTTAAGTCGCATGCCTTTAAAATGGATTGATAGTAAAAGTATGATGGTAATTGGGCAACAAAAGAGTTGCTTACAATCACTAGGCTCAATGAGACAAACATCATTTTCATTTATCATTGCTATTATTCTTTCTGCTAGCAACTGACATTTATATAATAAGTAAAGCTGACACTTCTATTAACTGCCTGGCATCATGTTCTATAAAGTGCTATGCTCTGTTTGGTGAATATATATGTGCAGCAAATTGTTGTTTTTGACTTTTTGTAGTTTTACATGGCCACACATCTCGAGAAGCCAAATACCTCAAAAGGCATCTCCCCAATTAACGCCTAGCCAGTGCTACGGATGCAGTCACATCAGTAGTTTTCATTTCTCCCTGGTCATGCAGCCAGCTTTGTTCTTGGCGTTTTAAGCTCGAATATACTGTCACAGCTCACACTTGACTGGCAGTTTACCAGCATCTCTTAAGCACTCTCTTTCTTGACACAACTACATTCACATCAGTAGTTCTCATCTCTCTCACCATGCAGTCTGCTTCGTTTACCAACAAGTTGTAGCATGGAACTAATATACTATTCTGTGCATTGCGTCAGCTTCACAGCATCATTGCTGATGTCAGTCAAGGTAGTTTCTCTGTAACTCCGTGATCTATGACTTCCTTTGCTCTCGGGACAGCTCTTCACTAACCTCTGTGACTAACGATGTGCAGTATCACATAAATAATTGAAGTGATAATAACTGCTTCTTTAAATCACATGTATTTTGCTAAGACAACTCCGAATCAAAAGGGACACAAAAGGGTCTATATGACCGATATATCAGAAAAACTCATATATTTCTTCTACAAGTACCTGCTCTCAGGGTGGACAATTCACATCTGTCCCAGCTTCTCAAAAGGTTTTACCAAACCCTGCATGACCAGCAATCGTAGTTTTGCAGTCACTCTAGCTAAACTGTCAGTTTCTATGCAGCCACCTCAAATCTTTGGTGTACTCTGAATTCATCTCAAAGTAGTCTCTTATTTGTTGTTCTCCAATACCTACAGGCTGTGTTCCAACAACTTCAGGTATCTCTGTGCTGCCAAAATCTGGTCTCCAACCCCCAGTAAGTTAAGACTTCACTTGACAGCTTCCCAAAACTTTGCGGGTTCAACTGAACTGAGACAATTTAGAACTAAAAGGAACACCATGCACAAAGTAGTAAACATGTTTGCTCAATTGAAAATACCTATATTGTTTTTCTACAAGCATGGCACCTCAATCTCTCCTGGCTTTCTAAAAATCAGCTTCTCAAAGAGCTTTACCAAAACCTCCAAGACTGGCAAAGTTTTTGCAATTGTTCTAGCCAAACTGTTGGCTGCTCTGCATCCACTTTACGGTGTTATGTACGTAATTTTTTCAAATTCTCACAGGCTGTGTACCAACAACCAAGTGGCTTCCTAGTTAGATCTTAGGCACCTTGGTGAAAAGCTTACCTTTACTTACAAGCTGTCTGTTGGCAGGAAGAATGCCGATCCTAAAGCAAGATTAATCTTCTAGCAAGGCTCTCATCTATATAGTAAGATCATTACTATGAGAGTTCATATAAATGCTGATTTATCAGCCAATCCTAAAACACTGTCGTAGTCAGTAGCTCTAATCAACAGAACAATTATGCTTCAGTGTGGCACAAGACATATGTGTGTGCTCCAAATCTGATTTACCTCACATAGAACTGAGTCTACACATGGTACTGATCATTCCTGCAAGTAACATCAACAATACAGAAATACTCTGAAATCGCCATTCTCCTGGGTAACTGATACATCATATGAAGCAAAGAAGAATGTGTTTAGCTTCTGTCAGGTTGAAGGCCAAGTATTTATTATTTATATTTTAATATGTTTTCCAACATTGATTTTGAGCCAACTGATTCAAATGAATGTTAGTAACAATCAAGTTTGAAAAGGACTAAAAATACCTCACTTTATATCATTTAAAACATAGAATTTTTTTTCTTCAAACTAGTAATATTCTAGATAAAATATGTATGATATTGTTCTGTAGAATAATAAAATGCATTAATGTTAAGCTGTTATAAAATATTTGCAGTCAATCCTAGAGTTTCCATTTTCAACCCCAGCAAGCACAGAGCTCTCTTCTGCAAGAGGTCAAATGGGAAATACCTTTCTAAGTTTTGCTGATTCTGTGCTTCTAAAGAGGAAACTGGTTTACTTTAGAGAATTCAGCCAGATGTATGGAATGCTCCTGGACAGTCTACGCTAACTATACCGTGACAATATGTTTGAAGATGCTTTCATCACTTGGGATATATTTGCACTCAGTACTCTTCAGTTCACCATCTCAAACACCAGTCTTGCTACTCGTTATGTTAGATACAGCTGCAGAAGTAGTATCCTGTCAATATTATTTAGCCTGACAACAAAAAACTTGGACATTTCCAATTGATGAATACAATGAAAACTGGTGACACAACGTTTGACACTATTTCAACCAGTAGTATTGTGTAAGTTAGGTCAATACCAACTGTTCTGATCAGCCCTTCTGTATATTAACCCTCAGTTATATATAAAACATTAAAATCCAGTAGAACCACGGCAAATTTCAATTGATTTTTTCTGGATTGAGTTGGGAAACCTTCCCACCCTCACTACTTTACTTTCAACTTTACAGTCTACCATCAACGGGACAAGTTGTGTCCGTGTATTGGGTTGAAGACCTGGTGCCAGTTTCCTTATGCCGGCAAGCTTGGTGTTGCCACAAAGATTTCTTCACGCAAAACTGCATCAACTGTTTGGCAAGCCTCACATCTAATAAACTCAGGTTTTACCTGAGTTTTGCTAATTAAGCATTTTCAGAGAAAAAACTTGTCTACTTTTCAATTCAACAAGGCTGATATAGAATGCTACAGAACATTTCAACTGCTAATCAACGACTATGATAATGTTATCGGAGATACTCGCAGCAATTCTAAAATATTTGAATTCCGATTATTTCAGCCCACTATCTTTAAAACCAGTGGGATCACTCAATATGTTAGATTCAACCTCGATTGCAACTTAGCGCTAGTTTCCTAATTTTACTAACAAGCTACCTGTTGACACCACGTTTTCTTGCTGCAAGGATCAAACATCTGGCAGCTCTCACACATGGCAAGCTTAGGGTTAACTAGGCAGCTCCCACAACTTTGCTTATTGAACTACACCGAGTATAAGTGACACTACTTTAAACTACACCGAGTATAACTGACACTACTTTAAACTGCACCGATTATAACTGACACTACTTCAAACTACACCGAGTATAACTGACACTACTTTAAACTACACCGAGTATAACTGATACTACTTCAAACTACACCGAGTATAACTGACACTACTTCAAGCTGCACCGATTATACTGACACTACTTCAAACTACAATGAGTATAACTGACACTACTTCAACCTACACCGAGTATAACTGACACTACTTCAAACTGCACCGAGTATAACTTACACTACTTCAAACTACACCGAGTATAACTGACACTACTTCAAACTACACTGAGTACAACTGAACATTCTTTCTAAATGTAATCCAGGTTACAAAGCATAACACAGACAAATCAACGTGACAGCTCATCTGAAAAATAACCCAAAAGCAGCACTGCTAGTTTCTCAAAGCGAAACTCACACTTTTGACTTATAGTAGTTGCAAGACTATGCAACTTGTGAAACTGATTTATCAGCCATATAAAAGATATTATTATTACCAGTATTGTTATTTCAACTATTATACTTATATTCATTTACTTTTATGTTGTGAGTTAAAAAAACTGTTGCAGTTTTATCTTTAATAAATTTCTGTTTAAAAAATTGTTAAACAGGAGAACAGGTTATGTAATTTTATTAATGGCAGAAACCTCTATAACTCTTACAAAAAAAGTAAATGCAGCTGCTTCAGAAACATACCTAGAACTGTTACACAAATAATTTTTTTCTGTTCATAACCTTTGACACATGTCTGTACATGAGTTTGCAGTGTGGGCACAACCCTGACTATAAACACATTTTTTAGTTGCTGACAAAGTTAACATGTCATTGTTAATTTTAAAATTCAGAAAATAACAAGGAAGACTGCTGCAGTCTAAAAACATATTATAATTATAAAAATATTATAGAGCTAACTCACCCAGTTACTGTGTTCTTTTTTATTTCATTTTATTGAATTAGTGCCCATGTAATATGCAAGCGTAGATTTTGAAACGAAACAGCAACTATCTGATTATAATATTGTAGGTCCTTTTTGTTTGGATGTATTATTTCATTTATTATTTTTGAAGCTGTTCTCTTATGTTTCCTAATATTCCTGCAAACAAAAATTATTTTTTAACTCTCAGTAGCATGCAGGAGCTAGGTAGCTTGTTGGTATAAACTAGTAGGCAGTAGCTTGTTGAATGCTAGCTATCAATATTGTGATATGAATCGGTGTGCATGCAGCTAATAAAAAAAACAGAAAGAAAATTAGCTTTCTTCACTTCAACCATACTTTTTGTTTACACCAAAATGTACATAGCTTTCACTTTATTGACAAAATAGTTGTAAGTAATAATCTATTTTCAGTTTCTTATTTTGCTTTTTTACCACTAACTGTAAAATAAGTGTAACTCAAACTTACTATATTTATACTTGCAGGCTACAGCTTTAGATAAGAAAAATTTACACTTTTAACTAAAATAACAATAATTAGAGTCGAATTAAGAAGAGTCCGTGTTTAAATAAATAGGCATCAGTACTATACCGTCTCAGTGCAGACACTATATTTCTGTCTTGTATAGAGAAAAATTTTTCAGTAGCAAATTAGCAAAAAATACTGAAGATACTTTCATTAAATAAAAAACAGTAATTTATTACTCTAAAAGTATTCTTGCCTACTAGATTAAATTTTCACCACTTGTTATACTTGATATGTGTTTTATATGGAGATGATGAAATAAGGCAACCCATACAGTCATGTATAACACTACAACATAATCTATGTTCAAACTACATTTCTTTTATAGTCATGTTATGCTTTAATCTCATATAAAAATATAATATTTTTCTTTTAAAAGGCTGGAATTCAATAGCAGTAAAATTTGCTATCAAAGTTTTGTAAGTTACAGTTACTTTTACATAAAAAATACTATGTTATACTAATTAAAATTTATAGTAAGAAAGTTGCAGGAAAAAGGAAAATTAAGTAATTTAAAGTGAGGAATTGTGTGCCCATGTACATATTTTAATGGAATGAAGAATTTTAGCTATGCTGAAATTTTGCAAGCAAAAACTGTGAAGCCACAACAATTAGATGAAACTATCATTCGTTGAGGCATCGCTTATACTCGAATACTCTCAGGAACACTAAACGCATTATTTAAATTATAAGAAACAATATGGGAAATACAGAGACTACGACCGCAAAGAAAACTGAAAGCTGTGAAAAACTTGGTAATTGTAAAATGTCTTGCATTCTACTTTTTTAACTATACCAGAATAATAATTAGAACCTTACATATATCTTGTAAGTTTAGATGTAGTTGAAATCCTAAACTAGCTTTTGGGTTCATGTTTTTGTTTTATAGAAGAGAAATAATATAGAGCTACACTAAAATTTCAATCATAAACAGAAAAAGCGTTTCACATAAAACTGTAACTAAAGAAATCTAAGCGCGAATATCATGAAGTTTTGGTTTGGAAGGAACCAAATTGCAATTTAACAAAGAAAATAATAATTGATATTATAATTTGCTTATATAACCTTTGGTCAAATTTATTTCCAGCTTCTATTTGGGAGATGCAGTGTCCCCATGGAGATAGTTGCGGGAGTACGGTCTGCCGGGCCTTGACAGCTTCCCCGTCTCAGACCACAGACCCGGCCATTTTTGAGGCAGCACAACCTCAGGTCCCACCAACGGCTCCACCAGCGGCTCCACCGGCGGCTCCACCAGCGGCTTCACCAGCGGCTCCACCAGCGGCTCCACCAGCGGCTCCACCAGCGGCTCCACCAGCGGCTCCACCGGCTAGCCAAACATTCTCTGCCACCCCGTGCACCCCACCAACGGTCACTACGCAAGCTGCTCCCCCAACCTCACAGGTGACCTCAACACCTGAAACACCTGAGACCTCTCCAAGAGTCACCCCACAGGCTGCTCCTCTGGCAACAGCACCAGCTGTTGGTGAGTAAATCTTAACTAGGAAGCAACTTGTATAGTGAATCCATTTGCATCTTCTATGTATTACAGCAATTATGTTAGCAACCTCAAGGATAAAATTTACATTATCTTCCGATAATAACTTCATATAACTTTCAGAGACAGTGTTGTTATAATTTAACATCTGAGCTGTTTTCTTAGTTTCCTTGAATTCTATTCAAACATTAGAGATTCTATTTTTTCTGGTGTCAAGTTGTAGCTACTTTTTCCTTTTCATTTGTCAAGAGAAAAACATCTCTAAAGTTTGGTAACATAAATGTATGTTAATTGCAGACGACGCAGAACCTGCTGGACTGGATGAGATGGTTAGTCTCGTCTGCTCTCTCTACGAGACCGAGACAGAAGCTGCACCTGGTAGGCTAGCTTTTCATATAGTGTAGTCATCATATTGAGGTGTTTGTGTGTTGGTAATGTTATAGTGGTACTAGTACTAGTACACTCAGTTTATTATATAGGTAAATTATTCTATTGCAGGTAACTTCCTAGTTTTTTAATTGACAATATTTTTGAAAATTTTATGTGTATAATTACGATTTCGAGCCAAGCTGATTCCTATTGCACCAACATTAGTAAAAAATATTGTCAAACATATTTTTTTTCAAAAATAATAATCAATTTATGTAGATCATTCAACATGAATGATTTATGTTGTAATCAAAACTAGATTTTATCAGTCAAAGTTATTGGCTTTTGCATATATACGTATAAATTTTGTCCAAAACTCTGGCTAGTAGGTAAAGATGACCAAATTTCTTCATATTTTTTTTATTATAATATAGTAATATACACATATTTAAACAGGCACTAGAAAAACCTATTGTAAAATAGTATGTAAAGCAATGTAGTAGTGTAGCTTGATGTTGTGAATATACATTCACCATATTTTAAATATTAAACACGTTTATATATATTGTAGCCTCTGAGACTGGTAACCCGCTGGACGGGTTCGAGGACGTCTATGGAGGCTCCTCATCATCTGATGAGGAGGTACCATCACCTGGTAAGCTGATATTCTGTACTCAAAATGTTTATATTAGTTGACTGTTTAATATGTAACTTGTATGTGTACATATGATGGACTAATCTTTCTAGTTATTGTGCAACTCAAGTTTGGTAAACAACTGCATGATCAATTACAGCACTACTACATAAATTAGTTCACTGAGTTGAAATTTCACAAAGTTTCTATTTTGTACAATTTAGCTTCTTGTTAAATGCTGTATTGTCTTTATTATTAAACATAGTTTGGTTAATGAATTCACCTAAACGTTATTAATAGTCAGGAAAAGCCCTTAGCAAAAACTTAGACAAATATCACTATATATCATTGCTGATATAATATTGTGCTACTCAAAGTCAATGATCCAAAACATGTTTCTGTGGTTGTGTAGCTAAATGTTGCAGTAACATTGACAATATATGATATTAATGAAACTATAATATATTATGTTTAATTACAGCGCGTCCTCGTGAGCCCCAGACAGAGCTGGACAGGTTCATGGATCTCATGGATCTGAGTTCCTCATCTGAAGAGGAAGAACCTGCCCCAGGTTGGTTTATGTTACATAATCAATATGATTATATTATGTAATTTGTGTTGGCTGTTAGCAGTAACTTGTGGCTCTAATAACATGGAGGGTGGCTGTTTGCATCATGTTTGTATGTCTGTATAGCGGACTTTTCTTTCGCAGTATACTCAAATCTGTTCAAATACTGACTAGAAAATCATTTATTTATGTTCAATTGTTGGTGTTGCAGACTCACAGTGATTTCCACATACATTTGGTAATAGATAAAATGCCCTTTTTTCTAGTTTAGTTATCTGTAGCACTAAATATGATTACCTCTAGGGGAAATCTCCTAAACCTAATTACCATGAAAGTGTTTCAAACAACTCTGACATGAACTTAAATTTGAACTCAAAACAAAGTAGTTTACACATGCAAATACATAAGTTATGTTCTCAATCGCAATTATTGGTGCATATAAAACCTATTGTTTTAATCTAAAAATTGACTTTATATTATATTTAGCTCTGTTGCTCTCAGTCAGTGAAGAGGAGGTGGCCGAAGTCTGCGAGCAGATTGAGGCTTTCGTAAGTGTTACAGATATTCAAATACTATAGTCTGTGAATAAAATATATTTATAAACTTCCATTAATATCCTGAGTTATTTTTCTCAGGCTAAGGCAACTTCCAGTCACTTCGTGTAAATCAATGATGAGTTGTTGTGCATGAATTTGACCTCTGTAAATTAGTTCTTGCATACAAATGTGTTTTGTTTGTGCTCAAAGAGGACTTTCTGTCAATTTTAGTATCCATCCACGGTGACTCTTGAGCCCGGTTGCGCATCAGCTCTCTACCGTGTTTTCAGGGTGGAGGTTTCTGGTGGCAACGGGTTGATTGTGCCAGACCCCACGACTGCATCTGGTGAGTGTTTTAGAACTTTATCCACAAAGTTACTTTTGAACTTTTTAGAAATTTATGAAAGGTCTTACTACTTGAAAAAATTTAAAATTTATAATAAACAATTATAACTCTATTCATGGAACTCAAATATGCTAAAACATATACCTGAAACTGAAAACCTGTCAGCGCCTATATTTTTACTTTCCAAGAGTATCTGTCATAATCAAATTTTAAACTAATGCTTTCATCATCAATGCAGTGAAACGCTGATATTGTTTATCTATATTTCATATTCTTCACTGTCCAATTCTTACAACAGACATCTAGGTTACCTAATTTCAACTTGAAACTTTAAAATAGTACATATTAAACTTTTACAAAAAAATTGATTACACTTTATGGCACATTATCAGCTAATTTTGGTATTTGTTTACGTTTGCTTGTTGATTATATTAGTAGTGTCTAGATATTTGAGTTGAAGGTTTCACTGCATTTATAGACAGATTGAAAGGCTGAAAGCACAGAGTTGTTAATGAATACTTACTACATAAACATACTTGACTTTCTTGCATGATATTGTTTATGTTTCAAGTAAATTTTCTGTTTTATGAGTTTGGACTTGTAAAAGAGTTAAAAGCTGCAGAAGTCCACAAATAATTTTGTACATTCCTGACATATTTAGGAAAACACTCACATTTTAATAAAACTTTAGGCAATGGCCTAGCCGCAAGGGCTCTACGCGAGCAACAGCTCGCAATTTCTCGCAGCCGTGGGGAGCCAGGGGTGAGGGCGCTACAAGCCCCTGAGCAAGGTATTGGTAACTATAATATATTCTTTTAGTATATATGTAGTTCGTGTTGAAGATAATGTATCACAAAGACAAAACTGAGAAGAGTTAGAAAAACGCAAGACAAGTACTTATAAATTGATGATAGATCATAAGTAGATCAGTTGCTACATATTACGTTAATGAATTATTCAAATCAAGCAATAAAAGCTTTACAACAGGGAATTAAATTTCCTTTAAATAAGTGTATAAGCTACAGAACAGATAATATAGTAGCTAAGCTAATGTTATGAAAATTAACATAAATTACATACATTTCAATATAGGTGTGGATGGTGAGATCTCTGAGTCTGTTGGAGGAAACAGTGGTGAGGGTGAGAGTGAACATGACTTAGAGTCCAATGTCACAGCTGTAGAGGCAGCGTGTGAAGAACGGCATCAGCAACAGCAGGCAGAGCAGCACAGTGTAAGACTGTAGTTATAAAATATTTAAAGCTCTTTTATTAGGACAAAGCCATGCTTCTCATCATTTGAACCAGGTTCTATTCCCAATATGTAGATTTATCTGAATGCTTCTTCAGAAGGACAAAGCCATACAATGTAACATATTGTATTGATGCTGATTGCTATTTGTTGTAGAGCAACATAGGCAGCGCTGTGGTGGCAGCGACTGCGGTGGGTGTGCTTGCGTTTGCAGCCTATGTTATCCACAAAAAGTGCCAGTAACACCGTATGGTGCTAAGACAGAGGTAAGTTAATTTTGCAGGCTTTCACTTCCTTGTAAAGCAAAGATAAATAGATTCTTGCAGCCACAACAAATTGAGTAGTGAGAAGTTGTGAATGGTTAGGAGAAAAACAAATTTAAGTTGCATGTTTTTAAAATGGTTTGATAGTGAAATTATGATGTTAATTGGGCAACAAAAGAGTTGCTTACAATCACTAGGCTCAATGAGACAAATATCATCTTCATTTATCATTGCTATTATTCTTTCTGCTAGCAACTGACATTCATATAATAAGTAAAGCTGACATTTCTATTACCTGCCTGGCATCATGTTCTATAAAGTGCTATGCTCTGTTTGCTGAATATATATGTGCAGCAAATTGTTGTTTTTGACTTTTTGTAGTTTTACATGGCCACACATCTCGAGAAGCCAAATACCTCAAAAGGCATCTCCCCAATTAACGCCTAGCCAGTGCTACGGATGCATTCACATCAGTAGTTCTCATCTCTCCCTGGTCATGCAGCCAGCTTTGTTCTTGGCGTTTTAAACTCGAACATACTGTCACAGCTCACACTCGACTGGCAGTTTACCAGCTCCTACTAAGCACTCTCTTTCTTGACACAACTACATTCACATCAGTAGTTCTCATCTCTCTCACCATGCAGTCAGCTTTGTTTACCAACAAGTTGTAGCATGGAACTAATATACTATTCTGTGCATTGCGTCAGCTTCACAGGATCATTGCTGATGTCAGTCAAGGTAGTTTCTCTGTAACTCCGTGATCTATGACTTCCTTTGCTCTTGGAACAGCTCTTCACTAACCTCTGTGACTAACGATGTGCAGTATCACATAAATAATTGAAGTGATAATAACTGCTTCTTTAAATCACATGTATTTTGCTAAGACAACTCCGAATCAAAAGGGACACAAAAGGGTCGATATGACCGATATATCAGAAAAACTCATATGTTTCTTCTACAAGTACCTGCTCTCAGGGTGGACAATTCACATCTGTCCCAGCTTCTCAAAAGGTTTCACCAAACCCTGCATGACCAGCAATCGTAGTTTTGCAGTCACTCCAGCTAAACTGTCAGTTGCTATGCAGCCACCTCACATCTTTGGTGTACTCTGAATCCATCTCAAAGTAGTCCCTTATTTGTTGTTCTCCAATACCCACAGGCTGTGTTCCAACAACTTCAGGTTTCTCTGTGCTGCCAAAATCTGGTCTCCAACCCCCAGTAAGTTAAGACTTCACTTGACAGCTTCCCAAAACTTTGCGGGTTCAACTGAAATGAGACAATTTAGAACTAAAAGGAACACCATGCACAAAGTAGTAAACATGTTTGCTGAATTGGAAATACCTATATTGTTTTTCTACAAGAAGCACCTCAATTTCTCCTGGCTTCTTAAAAATCAGCTTCTGAAAGAGTTTTACCAAAACCTCCAAAACTGGCAATCAAAGTTTTTGCAATCGTTCTAGCCACACGGTTGGCTGCTCTGCATCCACTTCATGGTGTTATGTACGCGTTTTTTTTTAAATGCTCACATGCTGTGTGCCAACAACCAAATGGCTCCCTAGTTAGATCTTATGCACTTTGGTGAAAAGCTTAACTTTACTTACAAGCTGCCTGTTGGCAGGAAGTTTGCCGGTCCTGAAGCAAGATAAATCTTCTAGCAAGGCTCTCATCTATATAGTAAGATCATACGTTACTTGACGGCTTCCACAACTCTGCCTAAACATAACTACAGTGAGCATAACTGTTGTATTGAATTGCACACCCTCCTCAGAGACAATGTGAATTAAAACATAACAGAAGCTTGTCAGGAAAAAAACTCACAAAGTTTTTTTATAAATAGCTGCCCATGTTTCTAGAAGGAAACGTCGCACAGCTCACAGTTTCAAAATTACTATGAGAGTTCATATAAATTCTGATTTATCAGCCAATCCTAAAACACTGCCGTAGTTAGTAGCTCTAATCAACAGAACAATTATGTTTCAGTGTGGCACAAGTCATATGTGTGCTCCAAATCTGATTTACCTCACATAGAACTGAGTCTACACATGGTACTGATCATTCCTGCGAGTAACATCAACAATACAGAAAAACTCTGAAGTTGCCATTCTTCCGGGTAACTGATACATCATATGAAACAAAGAAGAATGTGTTTAGCTTCTGTCAGGTTGAAGGCCAAGTATTTATTATTTATATTTAAATGTGTTTTCCAACATTGATTTCGAGCCAACTGATTCAAATGAATGTTAGTAACAATCAAGTTTGAAAAGGACTAAAAAATACTTCACTTTATATCATTTATAACATAGAATTATTCTTTCTTCAAATTAGTAGTATTCTAGATAAAATATGTATGATATTGTTCTGTAGAATAATAAAATGCATTATTGTCAAGCTGTTATAAAATATTTGCAGTCAATCCTAGAGTTTCCATTTTCAACCCCAGCAAGCACCGAGCTCTCTTCTGCAAGAGATCAAATGGGAAATACAAATCTAAGTTTTGCTGATTCTGTGCTTCTACAGAGGAAACTGGTTTACTTTAGAGAATTCAACCAGATGTATGGAATGCTCCTGGACAGTCTACACTAACTACCATGAAAATGTGTTTGAAGATGCTTTCATCACTTGGGATATATTTGCACCCAAAACTCTTCAGTTCACCATCTCAAACACCAGTCTTGCTACTCGTTATGTTAGATACAGCTGCAGAAGTAGTATCCTGTCAATACCATTTAGCCTGACAACAACAAGCTTGGAGATTTCCAATTGATGAATACAATGGGAACTGGTGACACAACATTTGACACTATTTAAACCAGTAGTATTGTGTAAGCTAGGTCAATACCAACTGTTCTGATCAGCCCTTCTGTATATTAACCCTCAGTTATATATAAAACATTAAAATTCCATAGAACCACGGCAAATTTCCATTGATTTTTTCTGGATTGAATTGGGAAACTTTTCCACCCTCACTACTTTACTTTCAACTTTACAGTCCACCATCAACGAGACAAGTTGTGTCCGTGTATTGGGTTGAAGACCTGGTGCCAGTTTCCTTATGCCCGCAAGCTTGGTGTTGCCACAAAGATTTCTTCACGTAAAACTGCATCAACTGTTTGGCAAGCCTCACATCTAATAAACTCAGATTTTACCTGAGTTTTGCTAATTTAGCATTTTCAGAGAAAAAACTTGTCTACTTTTCAATTCAACAAAGCTGATATAGAATGCTACAGAACATTTTAACTGCTAATCAATGACCATGAGAATGTTATCGGAGATACTCGCAGCAATTCTAAAATATTTGAATTCCGATTATTTCAGCCCACTATCTTTAAAACCAGTGGGATCACTCAATATGCTAGATTCAACCTCGATTGCAATTTTGCGCTAGTTTCCTAATTCCACTAACAAGCTACTTGTTGACACCACGTTTCCCTTCAGCAAGGATCAAACATATGGCAGCTCTTACACATAGCAAGTTTCGAGTTACCTTGGCAGCTCCCACAACTTTGCTTATTGAACTACACCGAGTATAACTAACACTACTTCAAACTACAATGAGTATAACGTACACTACTTCAAACTACACTGCATATAACTAACACTACTTCAAACTGCACCGAGTATAACTGACACTACTTTAAACTACACCGAGTATAACTGACACTACTTCAAACTACACCCTGTCTAACTGACACTACTTTAAACTACACCGAGTATAACTGACACTACTTCAAACTACACCGAGTATAACTGACACTACTTTAAACTACACTGCGTATAACTAACACTACTTCAAACTGCACCGATTATAACTGACACTACTTCAAACTACACCGAGTATAACTGACACTACTTCAAACTACACCGAATATAACTGACACTACTTCAAGCTACACCAAGTATAACTAACGCTACTTCAAGCTACAAGTTCTTTGCGAATGCAATTCAGGTTATAAAGTGGAGCTCAGGCAAATAAATATGGCCGCTCATCTGGACAAAAACCTGAAAGCAGTTTTGCTAGCTTCCTCAAGAGAAACTCACAGCTTTGACTTGAAATAATTACTAGACTATGCAAATTGTGAAGCTGAACTATCAGCTATATAAAGATGTTATGATTACCAGTATTGTTATTTCAGTAATTGAAATTATATTCTTTATGTATTTTCATGTCATGAGTTGAAAAAACTGTTTTAATTTTATCTTTAATAAATTATTCTGTTTAAAAAATTGTTAAACAAGGGAGTGGGTTATGTAATTTTATTGATTGCAGAAACCTTTTCAACTCTTACAAAGAAGTAAATGTAGCTGCTTAAGAAAAAATTCCTAGAACTGTAACACAAATTCCTTTATTTCTGTTCATAACCTTTAACACATGTCTGTACATGACTTTGTAGTGTGTGCACACACGCACACACGCACACAACCACACACACGCACACACGCACACACGCACACTTGCACACATGTACACAAGCACACATGCCGACATACACACACACATACACGCACACACGCACAAACGCACACACGCATACACGCATACACGCACACACGCACACCAGCACACACGCACACACGCACACACGCACAAGCCTTATAGTAAATATTTTGTCTTTTCACTAGAGAAATTGCTTGCATTGGTTACATTTTCTACAAAGAAATATTTGAAACATTTTTGTTGAAACTGTCATTAAATTTAAAAAAATACTAAGATTGTTTAATAAAATTATTCTATTTTACTAATTGAAGTTGATCTTCACTCTATTCAGCAAAAATGTTTCAAAATGTGGCAATAGTATCAGCCGCCCTAGTGGCGGATCCAAGAGTAAAGAAACCCCCAGTTCTGACAGGAAAATTGGCAGATAAACTTTTGCACATGCTACGACACAGGTTACTATAGCCTACCCATCTTAGTATATCTACTTTAGCAATCTTAAGTTTAGTTATGGGTTATTTTACTTTAGTTAGTACATACTATATATGCTTAGTTTTTAGCTACTTTTTTCAAATTTTAGCTGCTAATGTATATAGTTTCTTGCATAAGGCTGATAAAATATTCACAAATATTATAATTGAATAGGGAGGAGTTTTTTCTAGTTTTGTTTAACTTTTATGTTTTATCCCAAATTTTTAGTAAATTTCAATGCAGTGATGCTGCGATGCTTTTTCATCACGCCTTCACACCTGTACACAGATGTTGTATCTAGTAGTATAATATTTTATAAGTTTGATGCAAAAAGCTATCGGGTATATATAATATTATTATATATACATTAGTGGTTACACTGTGGAAAAAAGCTAAAACCTATACGAGATATATTATATAATATAGTGTGTACTAAATAGAGTAAAATAATCCTTATAGGATTTTCTATATACTTGCTTTGATGGCAACCCAGTTGAGAGGATGCATTAAAATCTTGTTTTGAATTGCAGTTTCCAGCCTCCCCTACAGGCCAATACCTGCAGTGTCGTAGACTTAGATGAAAGACCTTTGGGAGTGCTGCTTCTAGACTATGGTAAGTAGTTATAGTAAATGAATAAGAAATGCAAATTCTTTACTTGTATATTTTTGTCTGCAAGCTAAAGATTTCAATTTCAACTAACCAACTCCTATATGAAGTGTTCTACTGAATAAGCTGGTAGTAATTGTAGTTTGGTGATTGAAGCACTGTCACATATAATAATCTTACCAGTGAATTATCACATCTAATAGTATAGCAAATTGTATGCTTACTTTAAAATGTTTTTCACAACTAGCTGCAGTTCATGGAGTAAGGAAAATGCAATTCCTAATGTTATTTTATGCATTCATTGTTTTATTTTTTTAAATTGTAGATACATGTTATTGTAAACTTACCTAAAACAGCTTGACACTTGATTTTCATCTCAATAACTGTTTTGAAATACAAAATTAATGTTATTGATATAGAAAATTACATTTATAGCAAGAAGACTGAATATTTTTACATGGAAGAAAACACTGTAGTAATTTGAGTGGGTTAAAATGATTGTAGCAGTATTACTTGCTTAAAAGATCAAATATTTTTTATTCAAAGACTTTTTACATATCAAATTAATTATTATTTATTAAATACTATGGTAAAACATTTTATTAGCAAGTATAAAGCTATTATTAGATTAGTGCATACTTTTTATAAAATACTAAACTAAATTATATGAAAAAAAAATCAATAGAAACAGCTTTAGGTATTTTTATAATAGGTTTTGTCTGTTCCATTATATTTGACATTTGTTATCCTGCAGCAAAGAAAATAAAGCAGCAAAACTTCTATTACCAAATGATGACAGATATGAAAAAATTACTTGGCTTCCCTAAAAGCAAAATGGAATGTGCCTACAAGAAAGTAAAAGAGACCATAATCAACGGAGGAAGGCATGGTGTTGACCTGGATGACAGGATTATGTTGGTAAGACATCTCCATAAGGTATTATGTAGTGCAGCATATAAGTATGTGATATATATACATAACTATATAATACACAATACAATTATGTATTCAAATATATTTTATATAACTATATGTATATTCTAATACATTACTTTATAATGTAATATTTAGTTACTATGATCTGTGTTTAATATACAAAACTATTAAATATAGTGAGCTTACATAATATTTATTAAACAATACATTCTTTCTGTCAAAAGATGTTGTTATGTGTTGTAATGTATATATATATATATATATATATATATATATATATATATATATATATATATATATATAATTGTGTTATATTGAATGATAATTTTGCTATTATAATATATGTCATTATATATTTTATATTACACTGCACATATACATACATAGGACACAATTTAATGTAAATTATGCAGATACAGTAGGAGCTTGAAGTATTTAATAATAATTGTGATATTCTGAGATTTAGAAAAAAAAATATTTGTGCATTATTCCAAAAATTGAAATGTAAATAAGCAAAAATTTCTTTGCACATCAACATAGGTTTTTATGATTTTAAAGCTTGAAATAATATTAAGAGTATTTTATAAAATGTCCTGCCACAATTCACAGCTGCACACAAGAGTTCAGGTATTTAAAATTTAATATATGAGTAAAAGAAAAAAATTTAATATAGCAATAAAACATGAAATTGTGTTTTATTTGATTATTATGTTTGTAGCTGATGTGTCTAACAACTGAACTGACCCATGAAGCCGCAGTATTATCTGACTTGTGTCTGGTCAACAATCTCTTCTCATACGCAGCAGAAGGTCATCTTATTAATGAGCTGGGGATGAGTCAGATGTTGGCGCAATATGTGGTAACATGTTAAACTGTGTTATATAAATATTTTATTGTAATTGTTTTTATGATAACTATGAATTGTTTTGTCTTATTTTATGTATCTGTTTATTACAACAATGTTGATGATTGCAGTTATAAATAATAGAACCTAATAAATTTTTCTGCAGTTGCCTGAAATTACATTTTGCAAGAAAAATGTGTTTTGCCTTTTATAGAACCAACTACATTTGCTTAGAAACTGTGCCAAATCTTTGTGAAAGTTTTCAAAAGCTGTGAGCTTTTTGCTTTTTAAGCAATACATTTATAAGTCTATTAATTCAACATTTAGTATGCTAACACATGTTTACTAAACAAACCTGTCTTATTCCAGGAAGCGTGGATGGCAAATTACACTCACCTAGTATTACCTGAGAGAAAAGTAAACATCACCTGCAGCCTGTTGAATGGGAATTCTCCAAAGTCAAGAAAAATATTCCAGGATCCAAACTCTTCACCGAAAGCTTCATTTACTTTCCGTTCAGATAGGAAGCCTGTGGCCTGCTCCCCACAACAGTCTGAGCACCCTGTGTGTCCAAAAAGTGGAGCACAGACTATAAAGGAATGCAAGATTTCTACTAAAAATTCAAGCTTGTCAACTACAGCATATTTTCTATATTCTTATATTTGTGACAGGTATAGAGTTGAATGTTCTTGTTAAAAATAATTTCTGATCAAATTTAAAGTTCTGTTTACTTGTTTAAAAAAAGGACATGTGCGTTTTTGTCCTAGTATGCTTGCAAATAAAGTTACAATGTTTTCTATAGTAATATTATATAATAGGTACTTAAAAATAATATATATATGTAGATTTGGTTGGTCACTAAATAGGATGCTTAATTTATCTTCTGTTATTTTCTCTTATTGAAGTGTTCCGTCCCCAGGACCAGATGAATGCAGCAACAGTGAGAAGTTGGAGAGACTCAAGAAGAGGACAAAAGTCTATACAAATACAAGGCTGCACTTTATTGTCACTGTAGTTTGTAAGTTGTCTGAGAATGTTTTGGTGAATAGGCAAATTACTAATTGCTATTGGTTATAATTTGCTAACTACCAGTTGTAAGTTGCTGGTTACTACAGTTACTAGTTACTATAAGTACTAGTTACTATAATTGCCAATTGTTAGTTACTGTTTTTTTTGCAGTGAAGAGATTTATAAGATTGCGAAAATATTATTTATTCTAACCACAGCTATGAGTTTAAAAGGATGCTCATTAATAAATACTTTTGTATAAACTAATTAATTATGTTTAATATTATAGGCAGTGCAATTCTAAAGTCACGTGATTTTAAGAACACTTACCAAAAGATAAAGTGCCTACTCGCTCAAACAGGAAATAAATTCACTGCATTCTACAGAATCCTATGCACATACGTTGTGCCCGGAAACTGTCCTGTTCTTTATGATCATATCTTTGCGGTAAGTGTTAAAGTGTTTTATGCATTTCAGCTTTTCACAGTAAATCAAAGTCATGTAAATTTTTATTAGTGTAATTACTAAATAGAAAAGGTTTTATCCAATTTGATGTTCTTTGCTAGATTTTTTATTACTTAACAAACAATCACTTCAAAACTTGTATGGTGAGGTTTTCACCGGTAGATTTAATCAAATCAATGAAAATTATGTTGCTCATTGTACTGCAATAAAACACTCATCATGTATGTAGAATAGTGAAACTAGTTTTGCAACTCATTTGTAAATAAAATAGGAAATACTTGTGGTGCTACAATTGTCAAACTAATGAATACTGTGCATGTATTTTAAGAAACAATTAATTTGTAACAAGCAGATCTAGAATTAAAGTCTACTTCAGTATAACGTAATGTATTGACCTACAGGTGGTTTCCCTTACGCAAAGTATTGTCAATGAATCACTGAAGAAGGATGATGCCACCGAAGCCTTAGCCTACTATGCAGCCAGTGAACGGGCGTTGACTAGAAGTCCGCAACTAACACAGATAGTGGATAGAGGCTGGGTAAATGACATTACAAATTGTGTTTTGATGGTATATCAAATTTAAATAAATATAATCCATAATCATTATGTTGCTTTGGGTTTTTTGCAATTAGTAAATGCAATGTAGGCTTTCTTATTTAACTAAAAAAATATATTATTATAATCTATTTATCACAAGTTACCTGCATAATAAAATGTTACGCCATGTATTGCCTTTTGTAAATATTTTTTATTTTGATAACAACATAAACCCAAATTCCAAAAAGCTATTAAAAAACTTGCTGAACATGATAGTTTAACAAATTGATATATTTTCTAATGTTATGATGAATAAGTTTGTAAACCATTTGTAGAAATCATTAGAAGTGATGCCACTAAAAGCGCTTTTAGACAAAGGTTCCTTTAACTTACTAGCTGATAAGACACTTATGACTGAACAGATCGTGAGCTCTCCAACTGCTACTCCAAAGGTTTCGGCGCATTGTCTGTCACAGGAGGAACCTCTTCTAGAAAGTGCTCAGAATAAGCAAGCACCTGTCAGGACTAATCTCCAAGTGTCATCTTTTGGCTGCTACAAACCACCAGTAACCGTAGACTCTAGTTCTCAGCTAACATCAAGTTGTACAAAACAGGGTGAGAAAGTTTCTTCTCCCCAACCACCCGCATCAACAATGCCAACCAATCAAACCGAATCTCAACACCTGCCTGAAAACTGGTGCCCATTCGCTGTAAAATCTCCCTGTTCCATAGAAAGTCCTCAGCCAGCTACTAATTGCCCGCGTCAAAACAAGGTTCAAAGTGCATCAGTGCCACCTGCAACTGACACAGTTTTGCAAGGAGATGACTTGTTTGGACAATGGAGTAAAACTGGCCTAACCAAACTTCAACCATTTACATTACAAAAGCGCTCCGCCGAAGAAATGAAATGTAAAGCCAAAAAGAAACAAACACCAGCAGCCAAAAGTTGTCGAAAAGATTCCAGCATGTGTTCTTCGCCTGCTGCTACTTGTACAGTACCTAATTCTGGTACAGAATTGATGGCCTCGGAAAATGCTAAACAAAAGACTGTGCCTTGTACACCACCTCCCTCCATGGCTCTTTCAAACCCTCCTATGGATCCACCAAGTTTTGTTGGACTTTCAGATCAAGCTTCTGTCGGTTCAGCTAAACCAGAAAATGTACCATCTCCACCAATGTCGATGGGGTCTACTGACTCACACAATAAAGACATAGATGTAAAAGACGATTTTGGTTTAGACCTTGATTGGATTGTGAAGGAAATCGGGTTTGATCCTTTTGACTTGACTCCAGCGTCTCCAGTGAAGGACTGCAGCCGTGGCGGACAGCTGGGATTATCCAATCAGGAAATTGTAGATTACATAAATAACTTAAAACCATAGAGTTAAAGTAACCTTTTCTCAGCAGACTAAGCATTTTGTTTATTTATTTGTGACTAAAATCAAACAATCTCTCGAGTAGTGTATTATTTTCTAGCTAGTTGCAAAAACATTTAGTAGTGGTTTTGTTTTGTAGTATTTATCCTAAAAATACATTTAAACAAACAGTAACAAGTTATTCATTTTTCAAATATTTTTTTGAAAAATATGAATAAAAGCAAAATGTATGACAACCATCATTAAGAGTGTGATTGCTCTTTGACTATACAACTTCTAAATCATATTTATCAAGCTGAGCTAATAGCAATACTTTTTTCCATAAACTTCTTTTAATCAACTTTTTAGTTTTAGTTTTTTGTAAAAGACATTAATTTTTTTGAGAATGTTTAAATATTTTTTTACTTGATTAGTTTCCCTCTCTGTCTCTCTTGAGCAGAACACGATATCTTGTCATCTGTTGAAAAAGAAATAATTATTCTAATTTTATAATATACAAGCAAGCATGCACTAGCATACACATGCACACATACACAACTTTTTACACTCTAGCCTTTTCTATTCTAATTTTATATACGAATTAAGATAATCAATATAATTATTATTTACACTCATTTGATTTTAAACTTCTATTTATTGTAGTTACGTCTTATGGAAATCTAATCAAATATTTAATTGAAATAATTTGCATATACTAAAGAATTGTTAAAATAGTTTTATTTTTTTATACATTAATATGTTTCCAGCATTTAATATATAGCCTGAACTCCCAGCTGGTCTGAAGTTAAAGGCTATGGCTGTACCAAACCCTAACAGGGACATCCTCAAAGACCCGAGGGTTTCCCGCAAGCAGCCCTGTGAGAGCTCAGTCTCCATCAAGAATCTTTTAGTCTCATTTATCCTGCAAAGGTACAGCTAATAAAGCAACACAAGTCTGTGAGACAATTGTCAACTTCTTAAAAAAATAAAAATGTCTGAATGTATTTAAATATTAGCCTTAGTTCTTTAACCACACGTGTTGTTTGCTGTCAATTCTTTTAAACATTAGCAAAAAAGTATCATGTACTACAGCACTTTTTATTGTTTTTGAAAGATCATTAAAGTCTTCTGCTTCTGTAAAAAATTATAAAAAGTAAATAAAATATTTAATATTTAGTTCAATTAGTAGAAAATTTATAGCTATTGAATTTTATTGTTCTCTGTACAGGTGGGCTGATATTAGACGGCCATATCGACAGATTCCTCTAGTAGACTACACCTCAACACCTATTGGAGTGTTGTTGGAAGATTATGGTACAATTTCCTTAACATTCCTTTTCATTTAGTATATTACATTCCTAACGAAACTACTTTGGTGATGTTTGATGCTCCTGAAATACACCTGTAAATTGTTTTAAAAAATACTCTTTTTACTAGAAATTTACGAAAATACCAAAATAATTAAACAAATTTAATTTAGTTTTACTTCAAATTGTTTTAATTTAATTATATATAGTTTTAAAAAATTATAAATCTATTTTAATCTAATTTTTTAGTTGCTTTGATCTATAATTAAGTCTAATTTAATTATTCAAATATAATTTGATTTGAACAGTAAACTCAAAACATTTTATAAACCTGAGCTGCTGACTGCAATCATTTCCATTAGATTTGATAATGTATGTCTATAAATTTGGTAATTTGCTTGTAAATTTCATCTAAACAACTTATTTAAGAGATATATTAGCATATATATGCCTAATATTAATGCATGGCTGTGCATTGCAGCAATATATATTTTTGCAAAGCAAACTGTCTGCTACTCATATATTGCTACATGCAATACAAAACAATATACAAATACAAGCCTTTCAATCTTCATCGCCACAAAAATATTCAGCTTTGTTGCAAGCGTGTAACACCTATTCTTTGCAATAAACATCAAACCCTTTTTATAGGATTTAAAAATTGCAACTTTAATTTATCATATAATCTAACATCTTATTTTGGTTTGGTATATTATAATTGTATAATTTAATATGAATACTTTATAAAGATTTTGTAAATTTTATTAAATTTAAAATTTAGGCTAAAAGAACTTTATGAATACTTTTCTTTTTATATCTACTTTTTAAACATGTATAATTTCTATATAGTATATATGCAAATTTTTATTTTGTATTCTTAAAAATCAGTAACCAGTTTTTTACAAACTTGATATATTGTGTTTCGTTGAAATATTTTCAGCAAATGTTTTGACCCAGCATAGAGATTTTGAGCTGATTAATATAAAGTTCATATGCAGTTTTGGAAGGATTAATACGGAGGCTAAAGCCGAGAGCTTGTTCTATGAAATGATTAAGGCATTCTTTTTGCCTGGGAATCCTCGAGTCATCCCACCAGATGATAGAATTATGATGGTTAGTTAAACATAAATTATATTTTATTACAGTGTGTTCTAGTTTCTTTCTTATTCCGCACCTTTTGGTGTCATGTCCAGATCAGGTGGCAGTGTACGTCCTACATTGAAAATAATCAAGTTTAAATAAACTTTTTTTATTTGAAATTATTGATACTCAGTTAAAACAAATAAACCAGTTTATTATATACGGTAATTATTAAAATTTTTGAAAGATCCAGTAAGTATTATTCAAGCAGTGTTTGCTGATTTAAAAAAATTTATTAGTAGTGAGGCAAATTAGTATCAAGACTATATATGAACCAACCTATATGTTATATTTGTATTATTTTCATTATGTGAAGTCATAGATGTAAAAATGTCTTAATGATCAATAATTTTAAATTATTGAGTTCTCTTTTGGATGAACAGTTATAATGAATGGTAAAGTAATATTATCAAAATTCAAGACTTCACTAATTAAGCTAATCTTATGGAGTATATTATAGTATATTTATTTTAGTTATATAGTTAATTGCTCTTTTCAAAATAAAAAATATATTTAATCAACAAAATCTTTATATATTTTAGGTGTTTCTGATTACTAGCAACTTATCTTTTGAGTGCAGAAATAATCTCAAATTCAGAGCAGAGCTGTTTACCAACTGGGCAACCAAGTCTCTCCAATCATTCAACTACATCTCAACCAACACTTTAGCTCTTCAGGTAATTAAGAAAATTAGATTATTTTTGTCTAAAACTTAAGCATAAAGTATTTTGTTTCAAACATAATAAGATAACATCTAAATACAGGCATAATGTGTTGTGAAACAATTTTAATGCAATGTTTTTAAATTAGTTTTTTTATTTAACTTTTTTTTTAATTATTTGAAAAAAGTATGCAGCATAACTGCAAATTAGTATCTGCATAAAATAATGCAATTTCAGTAGAACTTTAAAAAATCTTCTATAACATCATTGCATCTACCTGACATGCATAATAAAAGCTCTTTCATGCAGCATTGGTTTAATGGTTGAAAGCACATCCAAAACTTAACAAGTGCATAGCAAAGAAACTTATTTAAAATAATCACTTGTATAGGTATTCTTACAGCAATTTTGTTTTTTAACTTTAAAATCAGCCTGAGTACAAAAACAATAATATGCAATCAATTACCAAAGTATTATAAATTATACAGTATATAATTATTCAAAATTAACAACATATATTGCAATATTAGAATTATGTTTTATTTTGGCTTTTACTGCAGGGCCGATGGCTTAGAAACTATAATAAGATAATTCACCCCAGTAGAAAGTTTGACCTGTGTGAGCTTGATGCACTTCATGGCAAGGAAGGTCAGATGGGACAAACGCCAAAAAAGTCCCATCTTAATAAACCAATAGCGTCTCAGCAAGCGACCACATCAACAGCTCTGCAGAGTACAGAGAATACAGGTGCTGCCACTGCCGTGAATCTGAAACCTGCTATCAGCGAAAAAGAATGTGTTGATTGCTCGAAACTGGGACACTGTGAAAAAGTAGCAATATCCTTCGTCTTCACAGGGTCAGTTGGCTAACACACCTAATTCACTTTCATATTTCAATTTTAAGAAAAAAAACATGACAATTGTTTAATTGATTTATATCTGCAAAAACACAAGTTAGTTAGAGTTTTCAAGAAAAATAAATTGAAACTCTCATCGTGATGATAAAAAACTTACAAAAAGTTATAGTCACTATCCCTGTGAGAAAACCCTTAACAAAAAAGAATTTTAATTAAAAAACTTGTTTCAATGAGGCACAAGAGTAATTATAATTGGATGCTCTTCCTAACATCACCAATGTTCTTTAATTGTCGAGCTCGAACTCATGACTTTTTGCTTACTAGGCAAATGCTCTAATACCTCTAGACCACTGCTGCACCCATACGGGTAATGTGGCTAAAAAGCTCTTCTGTTTAGTACATTCTAAGATCACTGAATGCTTTTCTTTGCATATATAAGCTATTGGATTTGCCCTCTGTAGTATATGCAAGTATGAAGTCTGAAGTTATCAAAAGTTTGCAGTAGAATTATTTTCTATTTGTATAGTCTAAGAGGCTCAAACCTGAGCAAAGATCAAATGGATTGTCTGCAGCATCTGTTTCCAAAATGGCAGTCAGTCACTTCTGAGAAGTGTCTCGCTGCCCTACAGAAGTACAGTGAGTATATTTAAAGTGTACAGTATGCGAGTGCATATGCACTGAAAGCAGCAGAGATCGAAACGTACTTGAAACTAATAAGTTATAGTAAAATGTAAAATTAAGGTTTATTATAAATTTTATTAAACAAAATAAAAGTAATTTTGAAAAAAATAGGTTTAAATCCAGTAAGATAAGACCATAATATGTGCATCAGTAGATATATATACGCATATGTTATAGTAATAGTTTTGCACTAACAGCAAAAATGCAATTTACTAGAAGTTAGAACTTATGCATTTTATTAAAATATTTAAAAAAGTAGTGTTTTTGTCTTAATTTTCAAATAAGAAAATATTATATCAACACTAAGCAATTTCTAACTTTCACATCCTAGTTTACAATATATAATATAAGTAAAATTGGGAAGTAATTATGTAGCTTAATGCAATGTCGGTAGGGTGGTGCAAATAGTTGACCAAATCGTATTGTGATTTAAATAATTGATCTCTATAATAATTTGATGTTTGCAGCAAATATGATAGTGTACAAAGTTAGTGGTTATAGAGAGGTCTTGGGGAAACTTATTGAGCTGTTGACAAAGAGTAAACGTCGCCCAAGTTTTCCTGATTTACTCGAGCGACATGTTCTTGGAGATGATGGCTGGAAAGACACTGATAAAGTTATGATGGTATGAATTGCTAGAATTTACAATAAAATAACAATTAAATAATATGAATTAACTTGAAGACATAAATTTATTTATATAGATAAAACTTAGGCATTTTGAGAATATTATATTTTGGTTTCTAAAGAGATAACACATTATAGAATATGTCAATTAATGTCAGTAAGTTAAGGAAAACATTAATATATAATAATAAGAAAAAATTATCATCATATGGTTTTAAAAAATTATATTGAAAATGCATTGTGGGTAAGATGGCAGCAGTGCATTGTTTAGAATCTTAAAGAAAATTATTCACCCAGATACCAGGTGACAACCATAAAAAGTTAATGCAAAATTAAATAAAAAGTTTCCATACTATTCTTTAAATGTTAAAATGAATAATATAAATATATATTATAATAAACGTTTTTTAGTTTATGTCAGTATAATATATGTTAATACATCCTCAAGCAGATATATATTTTATAGCCATAAGAGTTGATCACATATTATAGTACTAAAAGATGCTTCGTGAAATGTTTGCTCTTAAAATTTTTAATTTATTTTGTGTTCAGATATTGACTCTAGCAGCCAGCTTTGTCAGCAACTCTCTGTTACGAAACCAGCCAACTGAAGCTTTTGACTTCCTCTCCAGTGCTTATAAATTACTCACCAAGACAAGGGAGAAGGCTTCACAAACAGAAAGAGTATTGGTAAAAGTCGTTTTCAAATATAATTCGACCAATTAAATTTATTGACTTATATTATATGTAATACTGACCTAAATCATTATATATACTTTATTACAGGTAATCTGATCCGTTTCTTACATGTATAAGAAATATGTGGTTGGGTCAAAAATATTCAACAGATATGATTTTTTATTCAGGCAATCATTTTGCAACTATAAAGAGTGGAAGCGCATGATTAAAATTTTAAAATTAGCAATTTGTATCCGTGTAATACAAATTGGAATATCTAAATAGTAAAAGAGAAGGTTATTTTTTTAAAATACATATTAATACAGCTATGCAATAATTTTTTTTTCTATTTATTAAAGAGTGTTTGTGTGATCCAAAAATAGTCACTATTCTACATTATTTAGTTGAACTCAAGTTTTTTTATCATACTTGTTTTTTGTGCACTTTATGCATTGCGTTTATTGTACTGTTAAACAAAATGTTTCCAACTAATATAATTTGCTAGATCAACATATTGATCACATGTCATTATTACTTAAAACTACTAATGCGATAATTAAATTGACTATTTTAAGATTCTTACAAATGCAAGATAATTCTAAAAGTTTGTTTAGGTTTAATTACCAAGTTCATGTTGTACAATTTGCCAAGTCGTTTTTTGATATATTTATTATAAACAATTTGGAACTAATATTTTTAGATGTACATAGAGCAAAACATAGACGCAATATTAAAGAAAAAGGTTTACAATATCGTAGCTGACACAAAACTAGTAGGCGACCTTGACCCTCCACTCGGCCATGTCATTCCCGACCAAGTCTCAGAGCCAACTCAAACTGAAGAAATGGAACTGGATGATGACGCAGCGTATCGAGATGAATTGGCAGCTGATGAAAACCTGCCTGGTGGCTATGAGCACAAGATATTACCTCAGAAGGCAGAACCAATCAAAAAGAAGTTTACATTGCAACCTGCTCCGCCGGCTGCAAAGAAACCAGACTCCACCTCCTATGTTTTCGTCACGCTTCTGCCAAATGCCAAACCAAAAGTTAGCAAGAAAACAGAATCTAAGAGACTGATGGAAGCAAACAGAAAATATCGAGTTTTTATAAAAATGCCTGAGAATATATATGGTAAAGCTTGGAGCAAGAAGGAGTTAGTAAAATTAAGGGCGACAAGAAAAAGTATAATATATGAAGAAGAAGACCAAGCTAAAAATCCAGGTAAAATTTTGACTAATTAGAACTTGATATTTCAAAACTACTAAACTTTAAAAGTAATAATATTAGTTATATAACTTTTATAAAGACTATATTAAAGCATCCCTGACATAGTTCACCAATTTTTAGTATAAAAATATTCTTATATATGTTAGTTTTTATCTAAATATTGTTTTGAGGCGGCATGCCTAAAATCGCTTTTGTTTTATAACGAATTTTGTGCGAGTATGCGCTGAAATGATTTGAAACTTTTAGCCGCTTGTGGATGACATTTCCAGTTGACTTTGATTTTATGTTATTTAAAAACTAATATTAGTTATAGCTAAATTTCATTGCATGCTATTTTAAGCTGCTAGACTGCACAATGTAACCACTGAGATGGCTTGAAAGTTTAAACTTTGAACCTTTAAGCCATATCAGCTATTGCAATGACCATTAATTGATCAGTTTTTAAATATGGTAGCATTTTAGATGCGCTTCAATAAAAAGTAATACTTTCTAGGGTAATCAATGACAAAATGCACTACCAATACAGCTATTAGACAATGTAGCATAAAACCATATTGCCCATATCTAACTTGTTTGTATATCATAGTCTTTAAAAATACTGGCATGTTTGATGAAAGTATGTTTTGTAAATGCAGATACTCCACAGCCTCCACCTGCACCAGCTAAAAAACCAGTTTCAGAAGATACGGAGGAATATTCGTTTACTGAATTTGTTGATTGTTTGGATAGTGAACTTCCCAGTGCAAATGTTCCAAAGTCGCAAGCTAAACCAGCAAAGAAAACAGTTGATGATGATACAGAGGAATATTCTTTTACTGAGTTTATGGATTGTTTGAACACGGAGCTTTCCGCTGCAAGTCCTCCAAAATCTCCAGCTAAACCAGCAAAGAAAAAAGTTGCAAAAGATACTGAGCAAGATTCTTTTACTGAACTTTACAACTTTTTAGCTAATGAGGTTTCTGGTGCAAGTCCTACAAAGTCTCCAGCTAAACCAGCAAAGAAAAAAGTTGCAAAGGATACTGAGCAAGATTCTTTTACTGAACTTTACAACTTTTTGGCTAATGAGGTTTCCAATTCAGAAGTTCCAACTGAATCAAAACCAGAGGAAAGTACTCAGGAGTCAGAGCAAGAGGTCGACTGCAACCAAGAAGATCCTTTGGATCCACTTCAATCGTTATTGGTTGAAATGCAAGACTACGTTTTTGAACCTATAGATGAGAATGCACCAAGTGAAGCCATCGATGTTCCCACAACAAAAGTTAAACCAACTGGAAACGTTCCTAAACCTGCAAAGCGTCCAGCAAATGAGCCGAATCAGCAAAAACCAAAACGAAAGCAACCACCAGAATCTTGTCAGGCCTCTACACTACTTGCAGCAGCCGCAAAGACTGCAGCAGCCGCAAAAACTGCAGAAAATGACATTTCAAAGTTCGTAGAATTTATGGACAGTTTGGAAGAGCCTACCCAGTTTGATAGCCCTGTAGCATCCCCAGCTAAATCAGCAAAGTACGATACTGTAAACTCGCCACCCCATTTTGCTAATCAGAACATTCCCCACACTATCATTGGTTTAGAAAACCAGCCAGATGACCAGGACCTGTTGCTGCAGCAGTTAGAACTAATTCAACCAAACACTGTTCAGCATACAACTGCAGCTCACTTGCCAGGCGCAGATGTTGTACTACCCCAGTCTGATTATGTCCACCAAAGTGTGGGTCTGCGTAATCAGACAGAAGAAGAGGAGCTGTTGCTGCTAGAGCTGGAAAACACTGAAACTGCTGATAGTAATGATGATGTCGATGAATTTTTTCAGTTATTATAGGTGATTTTGAGATGTAGTAGAAAAATAGTTCTCAGCAACACATTTGAACGGTCTTTTAATTAGATGAGATGTGCTAGTAAACTTGATTAGTTGTTTGCTCTAACTCAATTCTTACTCACATGTAGTAACATGTATTTCAAAAACCGAATTTTTCTAATATATTTTTTAAAGTCTCTCAGAATGCATATGAAACAAAAATATCAAAAAAAATCTTATGGGATGAGTTTTCAACCAAAGCTATAGTTTAGTTGTGCAGTAATAATTAAAATTCAGTAATTGAAAAAAAATTTACATAACAGTTCGGCAACGTATCATTTTTTAAGCAAACTCAGTATATTTGTTCATATTATCAATTAAGAGAAGAAGGTCAAAGTTTGTATCTTTGAATTCTTTAGTTCTAACAGCTAACAGTTCTAACCATCATTCTGTTCCGTCTGAATGCAATATTTAAGAACATGATTTATATCTTAACACTATTTAAAAGCTAGTTCAGTAAACTTCACATAATAATATTATAGAAGAATTGCATTTTATAGTAGCTCATAGAAAAAATATTTCACATGTCTCTTACTAGCTTACATTTATGCAGTGACCGGTTGTTCACCTATATGTCTTCTTACACAGCAGAATTCAAATTCAAGATAGTATGTCCAATCATAAGTTGGCTTAAATATAAGTTTGGCCCCACAGAGCTGATGCTAATCATTTCTGGTCTATATTTTTGCTATTTTGTCCTGTAGCATTCATATAGATCACTGGCTTAAATTTTTAGATTACAGCCTGTGTATGTACACTTGCTTCTCTAAGTTTACACACCTTTTAAATAAGCTTTAGTATTAAATAAGCTATAAGTTTCTACTATTGCGGAGGTGTGAGCCATGGTACTCTGTTCTGTGCTTATGGGGGGACAAATCCCGAAACAGCTGCTGTCCACAGATTGAGATATTACGCTCTCATTTAATGCTCAGCAATGACATTAAATGATTGAGCACTCTCACCATGGTCACAAACTCAAGCTGCTAGCATTTAGCAATGCTTGTGACTCCTAGGTGACCCCTAGAGTCACTTGAGCACTCTGGCTTGGATTTACACACCTTTTAAATATGTTTTAGTAAGACTATAAGTTTCTACTATTGCGGAGGTGTGAGCCATAGTACTCTGTTCTGTGCTGATGAGGGGACAAATCCCGAAACAGCTGCTGTCCACAGATTGAGATATATATATATACATATATATATATATATATATATATATATATATATATATATATACATATATTATACATATATTATACATATATATACATATATATACATATAATTATATACATATATATACATATAATTATATACATATATATACATATAATTATATACATATATATATATATATATATATATATATATATATATATATATATATATATATATATTTATATATATATATATATATATATATATATATATTATTTATTTTTATCATTGTATTTGATATAAAGTGCATAATGTGAGCCGTATAATACCTGAATCACAGTTTTTAAATAAAATGAATTTTTTTATAAAACCAATAAAAAATTAAATGCATAAGAAAAACAAAACTATGACTAATGAAGAACTCGTACAACAGTGCAATGTTTCACTCGGCCAGTATATGTAAGTGAGTAGAAAAATATTTTCGAATTCGTAATTGATAACCTATAATAATGTAAAAGTCATTTTTGCTCTCAATCGTTTAAAGTTAGCTGGGATTCGCTCTCGAAAAACATAAATTTGCTACAAGTTAACTAGAAAGTCATAAGTGCTTTATAAAAGCATGAAAGGTACCATCGAACTGCGCCAGTCTTGATGAAGATATAATAAAGACAGATCCCAAAACTCAGCACCTCTTGATTGATCTGTAATAAGCATTGGGGAGAACTATAATTTATACTGCTTGAAATTATATGAAAGCACTTTCAAATTAGCTAATTAATTAGAAATATTATATATAATTAAACAATTACATAAAATAGGCTAAATTTGCAATTTATGAAAAATTCCTTCAACATGAAGAGCTGTAAAAGAATTTATGGTGTAATATGTGTGTCTTGCAAGAGCAAAAGCACAAATTGTTTTTCAATTTTGAAGTATAAGCTTATAGCTTTTAAAATGCAAAATAGTAACGTATTTATTTTGTTTGTTTTTCTATTTCATTATAAAATTATAATATATTTTGCTAAATTTTAACAACCTTTTACTTTGGTAAAGTTTGTATGCTAAAAGCCTAGTTTAGGCATTTTTTTAAATTTCTTAAAGAACAACAGGCAAATATTTTCTCAATGTTTTTTTTATACTTTAAAAAAATATAAATACCCTTATGTAAGTTTATCTAAGCAGAAACAATTAATAATGTAATTTGAACAGTAAGGCCAAATGCAATTCAGATATTAAACATAATACAAGCTATTCTGAGAGCATTACCTTTTAATCCAACTGATATAGCACAACCGTCTTTTCATCAAATCTTGGTACAATGAGTTTGTCTTGATATACATGGAGATCGTCCACATGAGAGAAAACTCTAACTGTTGGATCAGTAAGCAGGTGAAGTAAACCACCTTTTTTGAATCAAATTAAAACACATAATTAGTTTTATAACAAAAAAACAATGAAATAAAAGTAAAACTACAACCTAATATTTGCTGCACCGGTTCTATTACAATTTGATTAATTTTTAACTGGTCAAAAGCAAGCTATATATAATAAAAAAGTGTTAATGCAATTATTTTGACCAAGTAAACTACATGCTACTGCTATAGTCTAGCTCAGAATTACCATGTTTTCAAATTATGCAACTAACCTTTTTTCCCTGCAAAAAATATTTTAGATTGAAGCAATTTTTAAGTTCACATTTCGAAGAAACGCCAAAGTTATTAAAAATTTCTAACTTTTAATAACTTCTTTAATTTACCGGTTTCAACGTCCAGGATAAATATGATGACAGAGGTTCCAGGTTGAGAAATCAAGACATACTCCTCTTTGTAAATTTCCACAGCTTGTGGATGTTTTACTCTATCGGACACCCACACGACATCGCCTGAAGGTATTTTTACCCTAAAAACTTGGCTGGATAATGAATCAGATATGATGGCAGATTCTTTGCTCGCCTTGCAAATATATGTGCTACTCTTTTCAGAGCTTAAAAATGGACATGGAACACGACATATCTCGTCCCCTTCCATGGAATAACATACAAGACACCTGTCTTTACGATGAGGCACAATAATCTGATCAGCAATAATTGCAAATTTATTGACGTATGCTCCATCGTAGCGCGCATGATTCCAAGTATGTAGTGCCTTACCAGTTGTCTCATAAACGTTTACAGTAAATGAGTTCCATCTCAGTCCTAAGGTGTAAATTTTATTGTCATGTATCTTAATGTCGTTTACATTGGTACTGATTTTCAAAAAGCTTTTATTCATTTGGCCATCTTCCTCTATCTTTTCTATGCCTCTGCCATTTTTTAGTCCAACCAATAACATGTTTTGTAGCTGATAAACAGACAAGCAGCTTTCTGAAACTTTAGAGTCTTGCAAGCATGTCAAGGAGCTGGGCAAGTGTGATGGTATTTCGAGTTTAGCGTTTAAACTGAAATCATCAAGATTCAAGGTGCAAAGCTCTACTTCAGGGTCTCTTTTTTCTATAATACAAAGAAAAAAGTATTGAACTTGTTTAAACTCTTAATTACACGTAATTGTACTATATATAAACTATACATTTATGCCAGTAAAGGATGGGTGCTTTAGTATATACCATACAGATTTATAACATCTCATTAATTACCTAAGTAAGTTCTATTGTTGTTATATAGTTACGCTGCGTGTATAGGGATTAATAAAGATCAATGCTTTTAGCTTTTTATTGCTAAGTTTGTTTTTAAAATTGCTACGTTGTAAAATTAGCTACAAGAAGAGTGACAAAAAAACTTAACGCTATTAACTACTCTAGAAAAGTGGGAAATATAAAAACTTAGCGCTAAATTTTACTCTTCTCTGATCTATATTCATAGTTGTGCATTCCATCACCTAAGAATTCATTAAATCTAATGACGCGCTAAACTGCTAAAGTATACTTTAGGCTCTATAGTTGTTTAAATAAGATGCCGTTCATCAAAATGTTTCACATCCAGTTTAGCAGTTAAATTTGGTGCAACATTATAGCACGTATACAAAGTAGAAGTTGCGTTCTAGTGGATAGAGCATTTAAACATAATTTCATTTTTGCACAAACGACGAAGCCTTTAGCTGACTACAGAAATAGTAAGCTTTAAAATCAAATTTGAACATATATTGAATGTTTGGTTAATATATCCTGCAATGGTGGCAGTCACTCTGAAAAATTTGCCGAAATGCTAGGGCTATATTTGATTGATTGCTTTCAAAACCTATTTAGGCACTTTGAACTCAAAGTTTTCATATATATTTATTGGAACATATTACTTTACTGGTATGCCCAGTTAACATTTCAACTTTTACAAGAGGGCTAGATCTTGTTTTCTAATTTAACTGCACAAGAGCAAATAGAGCTGGATGCTTTTTAATCATCACCATGAAGTTTTCTTCAAACCACTGACCTTATATTTAAAAAATTAGTACACTATAACCACTAAACTACAGTTGCTCTTTACAACATAATATAAATTTAAATTAAATGGGTTTTCTAACCTTTAAATGCTAAGGAGCAGGAGTTTGATAACTCTGGCAACGGAACCTTCTTTGAAAGAAGCTTTTGGATATCTTCTTTTAGTGTTTCAAAGTTTCTTATTATGTCAACCTGAATCATCACATTGAATCAAATTTTAAAGCATTACAAGTGGCTGAAAATTGACTTTTTCAAAGTACGTTGCCACGTTATATTTGTTGTAATTATAAAAAAAATTAAAAATAATGCATTTACCTTACAGATGTGTTTAAAATACTCACTGTAATACAAGATTATACGCAGTTTTTTGTAAGAAAATTTCTGGAGATTGAATCATTGTTTAATAACAGCTAAACTGCACAGCTGTGGACGACATATGGTCCTTTTTACAGCAAAATAACAAAATTGCATTTAACAATATTGTTTGGTTTGTAGAAAAATGTTTTTGCAAAATTAACATAAAGAAAATAAAATGGAAAATGACAGTTTGCATATTTATGCAAATAAATTAAAATATTTAGTCATTTTGTTGGGATCTTCAAGCAGGAAATATAGACCATTGCACATTTTGTGATATTGGAAAAACCAAAAGTTGGCTAATTTTAGTCTTCTCTAAAATTTAATGCTAATAAACAAACAGATGCATGAATAAATTGAATGTTTTTATATCACTCTTAAAAACATGATTCAATACTGAAGAGCAATAATAACGCAAAAAACAAATCCTAAAACAATAGTTTGTAACTTTGTTTATAGCTCCCTAATTTAAACAAGTCAATGATTGGACAAAATTTTATACAAACTGGGTGGCTGCTAGCTAGTTCTGTCTGGATTCTTTTTTTCTCCATGTGAAATTCCAGAAATGACACTCCAACTATCTCTTCAAAGTAATACAGCATCTCTTCTTCTGTCTTTCTTCTTGTTTGTAGAAATTCCTTCTGAATCTCTTCATATTTGGCCTTAATAGCATCAATCTACAAAATAGTAACATAGGTTTGCTTCTCATTATAAAATAAAATAAATTTACACCTTGATTTAAAAACCTTCTGCTTACAATGAAAAACTGTATAAATAATATTATGGATGAGTTATAGTTATTAGAAAAATAATAAATTCAACTAGCATAAAATGACTATTTAGAGTCCACTAGACATTGTTTTAGAGCACGATAAGGGAGCAGCTGTGATTTACTGGCTAAAATGCTGCTGTGCGAGTTAGTAAACATTAAGCTAGCGGTTTGAGTTCAAACACAGGCTGTGAGAATATCCAGCCATTGCTTCAGTACCACATGTGAATAAATTCTTAGGCTACTTAAATAAAACCTTTTCTTCAGGGTTATTACAAGGACAGCAACTATAAACTTACATAAGTTTGATAGATAATTAAACAGTATACGTAGTTTTTTTTCAAACACCTGCTAGAGTTCAAAATGAAACTATTATGAAGATATTTTATGACATACTTTCCCAATCTTGCAGTTTCATAAGCATGCCGTACGTTATGATGCTGCAAGCATATATTTTGCTCAGTTTATTTGCAATTGTTTTACTAAAGAAAGTTTTTAAAATTTAATAGCTAGTTCTAAAAATAAACACATATGACTACTCGCGGTTGAATAGGAATTTATTATTTTTTGCTTGCACAAATTTATACAACGAAATATATAATAAGCTCAACCATTGTAGTTTATTATTGTGAATAAATTAGTTATAGCATCATATTTTAGCAAACTTTATTATATAGTATAGCAAAAGTTATTTCTTAATTTTGCGCTATACTTTTTCCTAATTTGTTAAAAATATATAATTTTATATACCAATTGCCCAGGTTAGTGCAACAGAAAGCTGACATAAAAAAGCCTATTAGTTAGATAAGAAATATATAATTTGGTCATAACTGTCAGTGTGCCACACTAAAATAAATTCTAAGCCTAGGGCCACACTGTGCATATTATCGCATGCGAAAATACGCACAGTGTGGCCCTAGGCTTAGCCTTTTTGAGAAATATTGCTATATCAGAGACCTGACTGAAGTATACAAAACTGTAAAAGAAAACATACATATTTGCGCAAGAATTTAATTTGTGATAAATTTCAAAGTTACAAAGCTAATTTTTGCAGCCGTTTTTTACCTGAATTTTACATTGGTTTTGAATATCTTGCAAGAGATTGCTTGTTTCTGTTTTGTAGGAGCACAGCACAGTCGACATCTGTTTGTATAAAGACTTGAGTGTGTTGTATCTTTTTTCAAGGTGCTCTATGTTAGTCAGTTTCTTCACCAATTCTTTCAAAGGTAGGAGCTTGTGTGGCAAACCTGATGCATCTGTGGTTGATAATTAGAAAGTTGGGCTATTGTTTCATGATCTTTGAATTATGGATTAACAAACAATATGGAGAAATTGTCTTCTGCTTCAAGTTAATTCTTTTTTATTTTTACTGAAGTGCTTTATCTCAATAGGCTTTAACTTTTACAGTGTTACAAAACTACACTTTTTTGTCGGTACAGTATTGGGCGTAGCAATTACACTATCCAATACAAAACTGATTGCTTGCCGTATATTGCAGTTATGCAGAAGTTATACATATTTGTGACATCTATTAATTTTACATAGGAAACAAATATATTAAAGCAGTTATATGTGCAATTAAAAAAACGGGTAACAAAACACTGTTAATTTGTGATAAAATATTAAGAATATATATATAACAAAAAATGGAGTTCTCTTAATGCAACAATTAATATTTTTCAGTAAGTCTATGAAATAACGCAGTTTTGTAATAATAGCTCATGCCAACAAAATGAAGCTATATTTTATAAACTATAAGGTAAACTGCTAAATTCTTACCAAGCTTGCATTTTTGTTGTTTTGCAATACAATGCACACATAGAACTTCATTGCAGTTTTCACACCCCATTACGTAGTGGGAATTGTGTTTGGTGCACATTTTAATTTCTTTATATTTTGGTAGCCTGCGCTTGTATTCATCAATATTGATTCTAGAATGTTCTTTCAATAGAGCATCATGTTCCTGTTGAGTATTGAAATAATATACGTTGAGTAGCTCAATTATATAATGTATTCAAAAGAATTTTAATGTTAATCAGTAATCGGCAATCAATAATGTAGCATTGATTTATGTCTGCAAATTAATGTCTGAGCTTTATTACAATAGGCACAATCAATGTGCTATGGATTTATGTGTGCTTAATTAAACCCAATCAATTAAAAAGCTTAGCTACTCTTGTAAAATCTTTTTTGCTCCTTCAACTATTTCAGCTGGTCCCAATATTAACAAATTACATAGCACCACAACGTATGCCAATATTAGTAAAAAGAGCATTATATTAAGTCATGGTAACTAATAGAATTAAAAAAATTAATTGCACTGAATATTTTCAACTCAGCAACAACTGTTTGTCTCAAATACAAATGAATAAATCATTACAATTTCAAGTATTGTGAAACTTACTAGCTGATGCTTGGTACAGTACAACTTTGGACAATCGGTACAAAAGGTAATGGCAATCTCAGTCTTTCCTTCTTCTTTACAGACTTTGCAAACGACTGATTTGTCAACTTCCACTGCCTCGATGGCTGATGGCAAGTTTTCTGGAGGCGTATTGCAGCATTCTCTAAAATAATCGAACTGGTTTATTTTTTGGAAGATCTATTGAAGTTTTTTCCCTTCTTGTTATAAATTGGTCATAGTTAACATTAACTTTTATCGAAATACAAAATCATGTTCATCAATTATTACAGCCAATTATTGCACTAAGTTTCACAAAATGTTTTCATGTCTATGGTATGCAATAAATCAATCATTCAATTTATATTTGGTTTTATACTCAAATTTAAAGTGTGACGATCGCTATATTTCATTTTTTTCATAGCAACTTGCCTGCAGAGAGGACATACTATAAGCATGTAGTCATTGTAGACTTTAACCAGACACTGGTAACAAAAAGCATGACCACAATTTAATGCCCTGGGATCCTGAGATTCCTTAAGGACTTGCATACAATATGAACACTTTCCTCTGCTCAGGTTTGCTACTTCTGCTACTGTAGACATTTTCTGCAAAAAAGCATTCCATAGTAACGTTAGCTATTAATTATGGTAAATGACATTTACTTGATAATTACTAATGTCTAAAATCTGTTGCTCTAATGCTTTATATTCATAAGAAGTTGAAGAATTAATTATGATGTGCTGAATTAGTAAGAAAAACTTATTTAAAAAGACTGGAATCTTGTTTAAGTACCTAAAAGTTTCCGTGTACATGTTTATAGCATTTGCAGCAACTTAAAACAACGACACACATATTCTGTTTTATTTACTATTCTACATATAGTAAGCCTATTCATTCTGAAGTTATTATGCTATATCTACATAAAAAGTGAGTTGGCTTAGTTGTAAAAATGATATTTCTATTTGCAACTTTTTTTGTGTGGTAGAAAGTTAGAAGACGTTTTGGTGCATGCAGATTTGCTGGCTTCATTTTATACATCACAAGACAAAATAACTTTTAATGATTACCTATAATTCAAAATTATGTTGTAAGGCTGCCATACTAAGCCTAGTAGTACCATTTACCATTATATATAACCCTTCGACGTATCCTCTATTCTAATAAACTTACAACCCTCTAACCTTTTAAAACTGCCAGTATCAAGCATATATTACTCTTTAGCTATTACTTTTTGCCTCAGAATATTTCATTAAAATTCTGATAGGCGTATGAATAATCTAAGAGTAGTATTCATAGATCGCCAAAAGTTTTATATATATTCAGACTGGAACACCCATATTTATTATCAACAATCATTAATAAAAACTAGGCAGAGTTAAAAATAAGCAAAATTACTATCCTAACTCCCTTAATCTCTCCCATGCAGAAACGTTAACAATTAGCAGTAAAAATGTGTTCAGCAATTTAATGAATAAATATACACCATGACTTAAATTAGATTCTCTTCAATAGAAGCATTCTATGATGGCTGGTTGTATATAATAATCTAGATATTATTTTAAAGACATGTTTACACATTTTATTGTTGTTTGTTGCCAACTATTGCTGATTGATTAGAATCAATTAAGAATTTTACAAGAAAAGATGAGTAACATGTTTTATGAGACAGATAAACATAATGACAGATACTACAAATAAAATATTATATAATATTAGTATATTATGTTAAAATGTAAAACATTACATTATTGTTATTGTGATCATGAATAAGTTGCCGCTTTTTGAGAACAATGAAATTACTATTTATATTTATATATATAAAATATTTATAAATTTAAATTTTCTGATAGTTTATTATAGCTATAACAGTTTTACAGACTCCAAGATGAAAAGATGACATACAAGATGAAAATGATGGGTATGAGAGAACCCGCAACACTTACCACATTGAGTGTTGAAGACTGAGTAAAAGTAGAAATTTAAACAACCTCTTTATGAAATGCACTAAAAGAAGGAAGGAACTTGCTACTCAAATGTTTTAATCAATCATGGAATAGTGTAGAAAACACAAAAGCAGTTATAGGCTGCAAATAATGTATTATGTTTTTTATTTAAACCACAGAACAAGGAGTTTTATTTGCCTAAACAATATTCTTATTTGAAAGCATTTTAAAACAACAGCAAAGACATTTTTCTGAATAATAGTTTAATTAGAGCCTGTTAAAAAACTAATGGTTGAGTGCCGCAATAAAATAATGAAGCTATGTAACTTGGCAGTTTGAAATACCTATTAGGTTTGAAAAAACTCATTTATGTGCTTTTACCATAAAAAAAAACATGAGCAAAGTGAAAAGAATACTTATTCAAAATAATATTATTGTTGAAGTTAATGAACTGTTAATGCATCTATACAATCTAAGTTAGTGAAGAAACAAACGACGCCATGATCACTTTAAATCACTATGATAATTATATGGTTCTAATATTGACATTATACAAATAAACGTTCAATTTATCAGTGTAGACAATAATTTTCAACTAAAATCACTTAGATAAAAAAACATTCAGTTAAGCCATGAAAATATGTTGCTTAAAGGGTTGATTAAGAAAAACGTAACAAAACTTTGTTATAATCAATTTTACAAGTATATTAATTTCTACTATCTTAAATAAGGTCACGAAAATCAAATCTAAAAGACTTTTTTGCATGGCTATAAAGCAGTGCAATACATTTAAGAATATAAATTTGATATTAAATCAAGTTTTTGCCTGTTTATTTTAAAAAATTATATAGCGAAAATGTCTTTTAAACAAGAAATGTGTTTTACAAAAAAGGCAGCACCAATTAAATTTGCTCTGCTGTGATTATAGTATACCTACCTTACTTTAAATTTTTGCAACAATTCACCTACTTCAACAGCAAACAATATTTTTACCTCTGCCCATGCTAGACCCTTGTGTGTTTATTACACAGAGAATGATGAGGGGTATATGTATCATATATTGTATAGCAGCATTGTTATTGATTATTATGAAATAACATAAAGCTGACTATTATTGACTATTGATGCAGCATAATCAACAAGAATTTTATAATACTGGTGTTATTATCAGTCGTAAAGCAGGTGTGTTAGGAGTTACCTTTCCTTGATGTACTAGTATAGGCAACATAAAACATTTAGAAGGCGTTGTTCTTTTGTAAGAGCAAGTGAAAAAAGTATGAAATAGATTAGAAAGCTATTTATCGTGGAAGGAATGTTAATCATGTTTTTAACGGCATTTATATACTTGTCTTTGCAATCCCTCTTTATGATAATTGTCATCAGTGTAATGCTGACCAATCTAAACTTGATGCAGTTTCAAAGTGCAATATATTTTTTTTTAAAAATCTGGAAGCTAAAACTATCTCAATATTTTTCATAGAACGCCAAAAGTTTTATATATATTCAGACTCGAACACCTATATTTATTATCAACAGTCATTAATAAAAGCTAGGCAGAGTTAAAAAAAAGCAAAATTACTATCGTAACTCCCTTAATCTCTCCCATGCAGAAACGTTAACAATTAGCAGTAGAAATGTGTTCAGCAATTTAATGAATAAATATACATAATGACTTAAATTAGATTTCGTTCAAAAGAAGTATTATATGATGGCTGATTGTATATAATAATATAGCTATTATTTTAAAGATGTGTTATTTACACATTTTTTTGTTTTCTGTTGCTAACTATTGCTGATTGATTAGAATCAGTTGAAAATTTTACTAGAAAAGATGAGTAACATGTTTTATGAGACAGATGAAAATAATGGCAAATACTACAAATAAATATTAAACAATATCAATATACTATGTTAAAATATAAAACATTACATTATAGTAAACTATGTAAACTATAGAATAAAAAGTTTTACCTGCCTAAACAATATTCTTATTTGAAAGCATTTTAAAACAACAGCAAAGACATTTTTCTAAATAATAGTTTAATTAGAGCCTGTTAAGAAGCTAATTGTTGAGTGCTGCAATAAAACAATGAAGCTATGTAACTTGGCAGTTTGAAATACTTATTAGGTTTGAAAAAACTCATTTATGGGCTCTTACCATAAAAACCTGAGCAAAGTGAAAAGAATACTTATTTAAAATAATATCATTGTTGAAGTTAATGAACTGTTAATGCATCTATACAATCTAAGTTAGTGAAGAAACAAACGACGCCATGATCACTTTAAATCACTATGATAATTATATATGGTTCTAATATTGACATTATACAAATAAACGTTCAATTTATCAGTGTTGACAATAATTTTCAACTAAAATCACTTGGATAAAAAAACATTCAGTTAAGCCATGAAAATATGTTGCTTAAAGAGTTGATTAAGAAAAACGTATCAAAACTTTGTTATAATCAATTTTACAAGTGTATTAATTTCTACTATCTTAAATAAGGTCACGAAAATCAAATCTAAAAGACTTTTTTGCATGGCTATAAAGCAGTGCAATACATTTAAGAATATAAATTTGATATTAAATCAAGTTTTTGCCTGTTTATTCTAAAAATTTATATAGCGAAAATGTCTTTTAAACAAGAAATGTGTTTTACAAAAAAGGCAGCACCAATTAAATTTGCTCTGCTGTGATTATAGTATACCTACCTTACTTTAAATTTTTGCAACAATTCACCTACTTCAACAGCAAACAATATTTTTACCTCTGCCCATGCTAGACCCTTGTGTGTTTATTACACAGAGAATGATGAGGGGTATATGTATCATATATTGTATAGCAGCATTGTTATTGATTATTATGAAATAACATAAAGCTGACTATTATTGACTATTGATGCAGCATAATCAACAAGAATTTCATAATACTGGTGTTATAATCAGTCGTAAAGCAGGTGTGTTAGGAGTTACCTTTCCTTAATGTACTAGTATGTGGGCAACATAAAACATTTAGATGACGTTGTTCTATAAGAGCAAATGCCTAAAAGATGCACAGCTCATCATGAAAATGTCCGAAATAGAATAAAAAGCTATTTATCATAAAAAGAATGGTAATCATGTTTTTAACAGCATTTACTTGTCTTTGTAATCCCTCTTTATGATAATTGTCATCAGCGTAATACTGACCAATCTAAACTTGATGCAGTTTCAAAGTGCAATACATTTTTTAAAGAAATCTGGAAGCCAAAATTACCCCAATATTTTTCATAGATCGCAAGATAATGATACACAAGAACAGGTTAAACTTATGAAATAATGCTGATAATAATCATTATAATTTGCCAATATATTCCATATTGTATCGAATTTGCTGTTAAGTTTTCCTATTTATATAATTGGATTATTAAAGGTTGCTTATATAATATCTGCTATCAATATATGTATGAAATATACACTTTATATTGAAATAAAGTAGAATGTCACAAATTTCCAAAGCCATGGTAGGTAGCTTAGAAGTTGTCTTAATATTATCTCTCTTCACATAAGCATACATATATTATATCTAGAAAATGACAGTATATTAAAATTATTCTTTGCAATGTACAATTTTTTGTCATAATAAAATTTTGCTCTGTAACCACTACAGACTGTGAGGAGACTATTGCCTTTCTTCACTAACACTGTTACTTATTTTTTTTTAAATGATAACAAGCTAATACAGCAAAATCAATCATGTTAATTACTAGTTATTTCACAATCATATATTATAACCATAACAATATATGTTTTAACTGTTTATTGTATAATTCATAAATTATTTATGCTAAAAACAAAAACATGTTAATTCTATTTTCACGCAATTTAAATTGCATCAGCCTAAAAAAATTTTATTTAGCTCTTCTTTTAGCTGGAGGACACGAAAAACTTTGATCTTCATCTGAACTGTCACTTTCAAATATATTGTCTCCAAGCATTGGTGTAACTGGTATTGTTTTGTAATAATTTGGTGAAGATCGCGAAGATTCAATTTCTGACAAATCACTTCTAGGACTATCAGTTTCAAATATATCATCTCCAAGTGTTGGTGTAACTGGTATCGTTTTGTAATAATTTGGTGAAGATTGGGAGGATTCAATTTCTGACAGATTACTTCTTGGGCTATCAGTTTCAAATATATTTTCCCCAGAAGTTTCTGGACTTATTCTGGAATGTTCCGCTGAAGATGGCATTTTCGGCAACACATTTCTATATGTTTCTGGTGAATGAGGTTGACTGGCAACAACTGTAGAAGATGGTAAACAAGGAGTAGCAGGTTGGAGAGTGTGTGGTGGAGGTGTCAGCACAAAAAGCTTATTAGGGTTGACCACTGCTTGGTTTGAACTGGCTGCCGGTGGTTGCGTTGCTTGGACCGTGGAAGTAGCTCCAGACACTGCAAATGGAGAAAAGAGGACAACATGCTGGCCGCTTGAATTTTGTGTATTTTTCAGCAATGATCTGGGCGAAGTGGATCTCAGTTGGTTATATAAGCCACTAGTTCCAGGAGGTGAGTAGGGCAAGGCAGTTGATGGTAAAATGGTAACCTTGGCTTTTGTTGGTGGAGCGGGTAAAGTTGCTGCAGCTACTTTTGTTGGTGAAACTGGTTTTAAAGGTGTTTGCATTTGCGAAGCCACAGGCCCTTGGTTTGAGTTACCAGGTAAAACTGGTGAATACCCTATGCGACTCACCACTAGAGGTTTTAGCAATGATTTCATTGGCTGGTTAGTATTAGACTTTGAGCTGTAAGTTGGCAAAGCTGTTGTTGGGGTACTTGCGAGACAGCTACTAGGATTAGTGGTTGTTGCTAACTTTTTGGCTCCAGAAAACAGAGTGATTTCTCTTGCAGGGTCAATCATCCAATCAAACTTCGACATCCATGATTCCTGCAGACGACACACGAAATTAGCAAACAATCATGTTTTAAAGCTGAAAATAGTGTTATTTAGATTTTGTCAGAAATAAAATTCCATCTAGTTTTGTTTAATAAATGTGGTAAAAAATTTGTTCAGTGGTGGTACCCTGAAAAAATTATTGATCAATTAATTAAACCCTTAGCAGACGGTAAAATTTGATCTTAGCTTTACATGTTACTATTGTTTAATATAAAGAAAATATGAACTTTGAACCGCAATTGTATTAATATAGATATAGATATGAGAACCCACTGCCTGGTTTCTAAATGCATCTGAAGATTGCTCTGTCACCACATGATGCATTATCCAGTTTATAATATTTTTTCCTCTGGAGTTATCTTTAAGCTTCAGAATAGAATCAACCACCAAATTTGACGTTATACACATAATCTGCAAAGGATACGTAAAAAAAATTTGAATGCAGAATATTTTACATTCTTGTATCATCAAATCATTATCAATATCTTATATGCATTTAAAATTATTGCAACTCAAATTTATTTTTTGATGAATATTGTGGATTCACATGACTAATATTTCAGCTGCTTTTAGTATGAATTTTTTTAAAGCATAAATATGTCACTACTATAACCAGTCGCTGTGGTTACCAGCCCGTTGCTATGGTTACTGTGGCTAGTTGCCATGGTTACTAATTAGTTGCTATGATTACTAGACATTTGCTATGGTTACTAGCTAGTTACTACGGTTGCTAGCTAGTTGCTATAATCGCTAACTGGTTGCTATGAACACTATGGCTACCAACCATCATTAACTGATCATCTTCAAAGAGGCCGTAAACAGTGTCTTTCTTAAAATATTTAGAGATAGTGAAGAGAAGCTTAGTTTTAGCAACATCATTTGGTTCAAACGGAGAAACTGCTGAAGTGAATTCTGATATAAGAGCCTCATATCCATCCGCAGCAGCAATCCTCAGTCCTAAAGCATCGCTATAGCAATATTATGATTTTAGAATAAACCTATTAGGAAGTGTCTGCTCTTTTTAAAATCAAATCTAATTTTTTAGCTCATTAAAGATCTCATAACACTGCTTGCAATGCTAATAAAAATTGTATTTGTGGGAATTGTCAGCACAATATTGAATCAAACACATTAAAGCATCCGAATAAAGTGTGCTGACAACTCCAATCAATAAACTTAAATTTATTCAATCAGAGATTAAAGAATATGTAAAATAACATATAAACATACCATAAAGATGTAGAAGCACACCCATTGGCCGACCCACATGGTCACATGACAGTTTATTCAGTCCTTTTAGTAGACCGGTTCGCTTGACTTCTACAGGGGCACTGCAATATAAAAGTTTAGTTAGCTGAATTTTATTTTAAATTATTGTTATACACTTCTTTAATGTTGTATTGTTTTAATACATTTATTGTAGGCTACGTTTTTTCCGCACTCGAAGTTATACTCAGTTGACTACAGCTATGTATAATTGATCTAAATTGTTTTATGTAATGCAACGTTATATCTATGTTAATTTTAGTAAAAAGTAAATTGAGCTTCTCTATATATACTTTTGAGAATTAAATGTCGCAAGTTTTGGTTTTTGCTGCAGCATTTTATTAAGTTTTTAGAAATTTTGTTTTTGATACATGCATGCAAAAGTTCTTTATTTTCTGAAAATATTTTACTAGTTTAAATTCAATAAGTTTAAATTTGCAAACTTATATACTGCATACTGAGTACTATTACACCTATATAATGCTAAAACTTTTATATCATTTGTGATCATCATTTCCAATTTTTAGCAAATAACTTATGGGACAAATTAAACATAAATCATTCTTTCAAATTATTTAATAGACATGCAATAATTGCTATTAAAAATTCAAAATTATTGTGTAGTATTTATTAGAAAATTTTGCAATTTTTTTTCAGGCTCAAGCATAAAAATATTGACTATTAATATATTTTTATATAACTAAATGGTTTAAAATGAAGAATGGACCAATAATTATTGCTTTCCAATAAGTTTTTTTGCATCCTACTAAAGAAAACACTGTTGTTTTGCTTTTTGTAGAACTGAAACTAGTGGCTTCAGTTGCATGCAATTGATTTTATTTTCAGATTTATCAAAAGTGCTATAAGTACGTTTTTTTGCTTTATGCCTCAGTGGTATAAGATTATAACTGATTTGATGAGCGTGTTTATATACCTTTGACGAATGACAGAAATGATGAGGTCGTCAAAAGGGTACTTATCGCGATGATGTCGAACTCTCAGGGGGTGAGAAAGTAGCGACGAAGATATTAATATCAGTCCAGGCATTTGTCCTAGTTTGGGCATTTTAATTTAATTTTAATTTTAATTTAGAGACCAGCTCTTAAAAATAAAACAAAATATAAAATTGGAACTTTTTAAAAAAAGTTTCATTTTAAAAAAAATGGCCCACATTCTTGTCATTCCAATTAACAAATTTTAATAGCTGATTTGACTTGTAAAAGAATAATTATTTATGATTAGGACAAAAATTTAATTGAATTCCACTTATGTCTTTTTAAAAAAGTTTGCAGTTAAAATACTTACTATATACGCTTTAATCTATTAAAAAATTTAAAAAAGTTTAAAACAAAAAATTGTATACATAATAATTTATGACAAGTATTTTTACTAATTTATTACAGAAAAAGAAGCATAACTATAGTTGTTTTTATTCATGTGACACAGAATAATATTTTAAGGCTGTTCTTATAAAGTTACATTAAAAAATAAATAATGTCAACTTTTACAATTTATATGACATCAAAGCAAAAATTAATATTCTGTCTACTTTTGGTCAATAATAATCTATAATTTATGTCGCAATTAAAACAATAAATTTTGAAGCGCTTTTTCTGGTTTATTTTTAGATATTTCACTTCATAATTTCAATGAACATGGTTAGGCATAATATTATCATCAAAATAAACTATTATTTCCTAAAAAAAAAGAATGTTAACAATTTATACTTTAAATTGCAATAGTCTGTGAGATTAATTAAAAGTATTATATTTCATAAAATATTATTATAAACACTTCAAAAAAAATCGAAAAATCTTTAACTCTGTAAGTTATACATCTGAGCTTTAAATTGCTGTTTTGTTTGTTTATTTTGTATTGTTTCATCTTTTTGTTCGCATATGCTTTCAATGTAGATATTTAAAAGCTGCTTTCTAAATCAATAACTCAACTCAGCTGTTTTAAAGTGAACAATATTGATAATGTTTACTAAGCAAACTGCTGTGTTTTACTTTACCTAAACATTATAATATTATGCTGCATAAGTTTGAATTATGTTTTATAAATAAAGTATATATTTCGTCATACCATGATAAGTATTATAATTACTTTATGATCATAATGAGTTTTGTTATATTGAATGTTACATTTTTCTATATCATGTCATTATATATCATAAATTGTTATATTCTATTATATACACATGTAAATATTATACAGTATATCACATGACATTCTAATTATTTTATTGTTATATTATATTATACAGTATATTTAAATTATGTAGCTTTTGGTCTCTAAAATATTATTCATCTAATCATGTAACTTTATCTTTTATTTTGTGTAATGCTAAATCAACAAGTTGAATAAATTATGATGTTCTTTAAAAAAATGATGAATTGTTTGGAATTTAGTTTATTACTGCGTATTTTTTAGAAAGAAAAAATGAAAAGGAAAGGAAGTTACAAGAATAGTTAAAATGGACCAGTCAATAGTTGACTTCGTTATGTATAGGTTAGATAAAGAATTAATGTTATTTAGTGCATCATGAAAAGAAATATTTTATACTCTTTGCTAGTATCATACACACACACTCACGCGCTCATGCACGCACGCACACACACGCACACACACACACACACGCGCGCGCACACACACACACGCACACACACACACGCACACACACACCAAACTACACACAACACACACAAAACACATACACACTCACAAGCAAACAACACACACTCAAGTACACGCACACACATGCGCAACACACACAACACACACACACACACACGCACACAACACACACAACACAACACACACACACACACACACACACACACACACACACACACACACACACACACACACATATGTGACATTATGTTGCAGGTTTCAAATGTGTGGATATGACACACAGCTGATGCGAGTTATAGCAAGAAATATCTCTGAGCTCCGAACTCATTACACCGAATATTTCAACAGAATTCGGTCTCAAACTAGAAACGCAAACTCGCAAAATGAAGAAGGTATTAAAAATTTTAAAATTAATTGCCTAAGTTCCATTTCAATATCTGCATGTAGCTGTATATATTTGAAACTTTTAAACTTATAAAAGTATAAAGAGTATTTTTTTAGGTTGTGGTTCAGCTTTTGTTAAGTGGTGCTATTCAAGTTGTTGATACAATATCTACTTCTACATCCTTTTGCCTATAAACACTGGACTTTTAATTTATATCTTAACAATTTTTGTATTCATTCAACTTATATAGTAATATAATTTTCAATGCTTTATATTAAAGTCTTACATATGCAGGAATCACTAAAACTTAAACTTTTGAACAAATTGATCAGTGATATATTTTATTCAAATAACCAGTTGGAAAACAATTATTTTATTTTTTCAGCAAAAATTTAGTTGCTAAGAGTCATTGACTGTATGTATTATTTTTTAAAAGCTAGAGAGCTACCCAATATCCTTGGTTCCACTGTCCGCTTAGCACTGAAAGTTAGGGAGCTCATTATAGGCAACCCTCCTGGTGCTACTCTACGGATCTTTGCTAGCCAGTTGTCTTCTCTGATGGATGAACAAAGACTGATGGAGACAGGCGGCCATATTGAATATCGGGTGGAAAGATTTGCAGACGATATTATAGTTGCATGGAACATTTGTTTTAGCCTATGTCAGCAGTACATTTCTTTAGTTACAACTACCTAAACACTTATTAGAATTAGATAAACTTTCAATTGCAAACATTTATTTCTGAAACAAACAGAAATTTTATAATATAAGATTATATAACATATTTGTACAGTTTTTTTTAGCAACTCCATTTGTACACTTTCTGTTTACATTCACAGAATTTCATTGAAATCACTGAATACAAAGACTAAAAAAGGAAATATGCGTGCATGTTAGTCTGAAAATTAAATAATATGATAATTATCAAGTTCATGCTATTAACATATTGATTAAAGATTTGAATTTTGCATATAATAACATACAGTATAAATATTCAACAAATATTTTTTGTATTATTAGAATATATATATAGGCAATTATTCTATTTAAAATTCTATTTCTTCAATTAGCAAAATAGTCAAAATAACTGCAGGAAGAATTAACACTAATGTTAATAACTTTGAAAAACAAACTAAATACCTAAATGGGAACAAAACATGCAGTAATATACTTGCAGCATCATTAATATGTTTTTTTTGAAAAACCAATAGTATATTATAACAGTGGCTTTGGTTGCTTTCTTTAGTTTCTTTGTGCCTATAGGCAAAGGAGTTTTGAAATGTTATAAGAATAAACTAGCTTTTTGTACCAATATAATAGTTTACATTTTACTCATAATTTCTGTAAGGCCAAAGCAGAAGCTTTTGTTAAAAGTTTCATTTGTTGCTTTTTGTAGCTTTGGCTATCAAGTTGCTAAGAGTTTTTGATCTAGTTCAACTATTTTATGAGCAAAGTTATTTTAATGAACTTAAGTTGAGTCAAGTTCCATTTAAGATAAATTCAAGTTGTACTCAAGCTGAATTCACATATAAGTATGCATTTAGTTCATTATATTAATATAACTCTATAAGTACAGTCATTATAATAGACTGTGTCTTAGATGCAAAGCCTTTCAATTTAAAAAACTTTAGGTTATTTTGAAAATTTTTAATCAAATTTTTTTTTACGATTTGAAATTATGCTTTCTTGACACTCTGCATTAACACCTGTTTTTAAATGATTAGGCTATTTTATTGTATATGCGCATAGAATCTTTACACCAATAGTTCTAGATATTGTTTCCAAATACATGACATAAACTAGACAGCATAAAACTAGTGTACGTTATAATTGCTGATTTAAAAATTGAATGCTATAAGAATAAAAGAAAACCAGACTATAATTATCACTGCATATACTTCAAACTGCATACTAACTGTCACTAAAGTATTATGATTCTATATATATGTTTTTTTTTAATTAAATTTTTCTTTAGTGTTATAAATCAAAATGCTTCTATAAGTTATATAACAGTTTAGAATATTGTATTAGCTTAATTTTTTATTAGCTTTAATTATTTTAATCATTTGCATTTTTTTTTCATTCAAATTTAATTATTGCAAATATTCAAAAAAATATTTAATTTACGATTTAAAATATTTGTGTCATATTTTGCACTTTTAAGTTAGAATTTCGTAATTATTCACATTTCAATAAATAGTAAGAAAAATCATTCAGTTCTTTACTATGATATTTTAGTACAGCAGATTCCAATGGCTCAGTTATCCCCACTTGACACAGTGGACATGGGAAAGTTTACTATGAAAAATGTGATGCTTTTAGGCATCAAACAAATGTAAGTTTACTAAAAATACATTCAATAATCAATGGCTAATTATTTATTTTTGCTGGTGAATTTATTATTATAAGTTTATTTTATAGAGATCCAGGTAGTTGCATGTTTTAACCATAATAAAAGAAATTTACATGACAGCGGTAACTATAATTACCTGTACATAACTGCAGCATGCAGCAAGCAATCTAAACATATGATATTCTTATATAAGTATTGAAAATTATTCAGCTGTGAGATCATTCAATTCAGTTTGTAAACAATAGTTTCCAAAATATATATCAGGTAAATTAATTAGCTGTCCCCTGTCCTCTAAGAAAATTTTAATAGTGTCAGTCTGCAAACGTGTATTAATATAGAAAAAAAACTTTTCGAGTCAAAAAATTTATCTCATAAGATTTTACTGTGAAACAAATATTTTTTAACTGTGATTCATTTACTTTGTTATATACACTAGTAAGCAATTTCCTTACAATGAATTTCACGCATGAAATTGATATGTGTGTGCCACATGTTTCAGGGTCTGTGCTCCAGCTAAAACACCGTTGAAATGTTTAATTGTTTGTCCTCAAGGATTGAAAGAGCTACAAGACACAGAGTTTTCAGATTTCTTGCTGGAATACAGTAGGTTATGCTTTTAACTTTATTGCCTAACTTAGACAAATATATATAAAGTTATTGCTAAAAATATTTTTATTGAAATATAATACATACAATGTAAATAGAGTGTTTTGTTTAGTGCAATTTTTTGTTAGCATATCCTTCAAGAAATTAAATAACATAAAAAATTGTGTTGGCTGTAGTTTTATCATGTATTTTTCAGCTAAATACAGTAAATATAATATATACTATTTTATTAATCAAAAGCTAATGAAAGTTATACTAAATGTTGATTTTGATCCTGCTATATATATATGCTTGTTTTAAAAATTAACATTTTTGACGTAATATATGAAAAATCTGGCAATATAATAAAGGTCAACATAACTTTGTCATCCAATTTAAAACAAATTATTATTTGAAATATTCCAATGTTTATAGACTTAATTTTACACTTGGATGTTTGACAATTTTTATAGTCTATATACGTATATAAAAGTAACCTATTAAGTAACGAATGTTATTCCGCTAAATTCTACTTCAGAGTGTGTTAAATTTTTTTATATTCTTTGAACTAATAATTGCTTTTCAGCTAACAAACACTCTTTTCATTTTTTAAATTTAAATACTTATAAAAGATAAACTGACTTTTTAAGTGCAAGTTAAAATTATTACCTGAATTTTTTTATCAGTGAAGAAGATACGATCAGATTACAGATATAAAATATTAGTTAGACAGTTGAAAAAAGAACTGCCCCACTTTCTGCCTAATTACTCTGCACTGCACACAATGAGAACTGTAGTGAGTCAAATCGCTGGGCCATTCTGCCTGCCTGCAAAATGCAGTCCTGATAGAATCATAAGCGTGAGTATAAGTTTACAAATGTCATTTATATAAAGCTTTTTAATGCTTTGGAAATTTCTTGCCAAAAGGTTTAATGACAAAGAAAATTAATTACATTATCAATTTTTTCAGGTGTGCAGATTCTATCAAAACAAATACAATATTTTTACTACTGTATTATAGCTAAGATTGTGTACCTTCACAATATTTTATTATTGTTTCCAAAGCTACTATAAAATTTAAAAAAAAAGTCACTTCACATTCTAAATTTAATTTTATTGGTGATACAAAGGCATTGCAAAATGGTTGCTCACATTATTTTTAAATTGATATAAATTTTAGGGAATATTGAAAAAATAGAAGATATTTACATTTTATAAATGTTAAAAAGACTTCAAATTCAAAGTCAAAAATTTAAATTGTATGAATATATTCCTTAAAACTGCTCTTTTTTATCGTGACCGCGCAATTTTTTTTCTAAAAACCTACAATTAATAAAAAAAATTCTTATAAGTTGCTATCAGACTAGTTTTACTTATATCATATTACGTTGTAATATATCATATTACGATGTGTGCGTGTAAAAAATATTGCTTTTATTTAATTGGTCATATACTCTTCAACAATTATAACATACAATCCAGCAAATCATTTGTTTTGATTTAAACCACTTTAATTATAATATTTCTATGCTTTAAGCTAGATTGAGATATATTATACTCTGGTCATTAACACTTGCAGTGTATGATGGCTGTTTCGAGTGTAGTTTCTGAAGCTCTAGAAAGTTCCATGATCAACTGGTCAGGAAGTCTAATAGATGACTTCTGTAAGCTTGTCTCTCCTCTAACAGACTCTGAGTGCTCTCAGTTTTGGGTAAAGTTTGCTCAAACCCAGTCTTTTGTAATTTATAGCTTATGGATATTTAATTATATACAGTTTTATCCATTAATAATGCTTTATTTAGGCAAGTTTTTTCTAATATTATGTATATTGTAAATTATTTGACTTAAATACATGTATTACATGCATATGTACACTAAAACAAATTTTAAAGCGGTAAAGTTTTTTAAATTTCAGTGTTTTAGTGCTTTTAGTGCTTTTTCAAGAGTTTGAATGTTTTAAATAAATAATTTATTTATTGTAGACCTTCAAACACAAAAGCCTCTTTATTATAATGTCAAATCTTGCTCTAGTTTTAGTTTTTATGCTACAAATGTTGACAACAAATAAGTTTTAAAACATCTATAGAAAAGAAATAATACTATATAAACATAATATAATAAATTAAATAAAATAAATGTTTTAATTATAAAGCTAACTATAAGTTTTTGACTACCTAGAATTAAAAGTTTTTTGCCCATAAGCAAAAAGTTGTTGTGTTGAAACTAAAATGTTTAATGTACATAATTATTTGACCTTTTTTCAGGGTCATTTGTTTATTAATAAGAAGAAACTCCTGAGAATGAGAGACTTAGATGTCATACAGCTGAACCATAGGTACATTCTAACTGCTTTGGGACCTGGTGAAACATGGCGTCGTATAGAGGACCCCATTCTACTGGAACTGCCAGCTCAGCACAGGATTGAATACATCCTGTGTGAAAGTAAAGATTCGGTAAGCTAGGTAGCAGCCGTAGTCTAGGGGTCATGGGTTCAATTTCTAGTAAATATACCATTGGTGATGTTAGGAAGAGCATCTATAGAATATTATTGTTCATCTGTCACCTATATGAATAAGTCTTTTGCCTGCTTTATATAGTAACCCCTTTTTTTCAGAGATTTTTACAGGGTAAGTGACATTAAACTTGCATGATTTTTAAAGACTTGGTAATAGCATACTTGCATTAGGCTGTAATTAATGTTTCCAGTTTGAAACAATGAACAGTTTGTCAATTATAAACACCACTGATCACACCTTTACGAGCTTCAAATTTGACAAGTTAAAATCCTCTTCAAAACTACTTGTAATTAAAATATCTTAGGGAATTTTGGAAAAGAAGAAATTTTTAGATGATAAAAACGTAATTGAGTTGTATATACAAAATATTGGACTGTATACAAACAATGTGCTTGGTTGTCCCCTTTACTTTTATATCAAATTAAATTTTGAAGAATTATACAAAATTCACTTCAGTGCCATTGTGTGATTGCATAATGTTTTTGTCAAACAAAAAGGTTTAACTGTGTGATATTTATATTTGTTTTTTTAATAATTTTGTTGAAGAAATCTACTGTCAATGAAGAAGAATGTTCTGAGTCAAATCTAAGTACTGTCTTTGCAATTTCTCCGACTAACGAATCCCAGACATGTGAAAACAGCGGCAGTGGTAAGTTTTCAACTGATGAAGGAAATTCTTGTAAGGAATGTCTGTCGGAAGATAAATACAACTCAGTGAAAGAGTGTGACAGCTACACGGAGGTGAATTCTGAAGAGAGTTGTCTGTCTTATAGTAGAGACAACTCCCTAAAGTCTGAAAATCAAGAATTTTCTGAACAGAGGTTTGCAACAACTTGTGAAAGGTGTGGAGATGGAGTCACTGGTGATGTCATTTCCGGTGCATCAGATATGACGAACACTGAAATGGTTCCAAAAGCAAAATGCGAAGTTGACTATATGTTGAATGTTTTGAAAGATAAAACTCTTGTGTAATTTTTAGGCAAATTTTGAGAAAAAAATATTTTAGTTGTTGCTGTCGAGTCTTTCTTGATAATAAATTATCACCAATAGACAGTTATGTCTCTTAGCATGACTTTTATTAAAACCCTTTTTGTGAATATTTTTGAAAGCACTCACTCTATATATTGTTTGAATAGCCAATATAGAAAGTTATTTTTTATATTATTTAGGCTTTTTTCGGTAATCGGTAATTTATTCCACATTTTAAAATAGTTTCCACTAGGGAGAAATTAAAATTTAGAGCTCTAAATAACTTTTTTGAAAAGTTTGACACATTTTGACATAGTTTGACATAGTTTGACATAGTTTGAAGCAGTTTGACATAGTTTGACATAGTTAATACAACATAATTATGTATCAATATCTATTGCCATTGCTCATGTGCGCTGGCACTTTTCCTACTCTCTTTCCCTGATTCATCACCATCTCATCCTTTGAATCTGATATATTCCCTGTATCTAGCTTCAGTATCTGACTGCAAATACACAAATACATTTTGTAAACTACAGTTTAGTTCTATTGTTAAATATAGTCTATTTTAGTAGCCATTCATATTGCAATTACTAAGCTATATTTTAAGTGTTTTTAAAACAACTGATGAAAATATATCAACGTTGCAATGAGTTGTCTGCTCTCTAATGTAATTATAACTATGCACTTACATTTGTTGAATCTTCACCACTTCAACAGTCTTCGTTTCTTTTTTACAGCAGCCACAAAGACTTCGAAGGCTAAATTTCCTAAGTAAAAAAAGCAAAATGTGTAGCGTTGAATCTATACTAAGCAGTCCCTGCTGCGTAATGATTACTACACTTGCAAGCTGAAGGTCAAGGGTTTAAATTCGAGTAAAACAAAATAATACTTTACAAAATCAACTTGCAAACTAAAATACTAATATTCAGTAAATTAAGTTTAGTTTATGCTTATAAAATCATATATATTTATAAAAAAATTAAGTGCAATTTAGCATTTACTATATAGACATTTATAAGTTCAATTTAGAAATGTTTAATGCTTGATTGTTGTAATTAGGGTTATCAATTTGCATGTTTTAAGTTTTTTTTAAGTACACTTATGTCGATTTTGTGTGGGAGGGAGCATTTAAAGGATATGTTATTCTAATTTTATATTTTTTTCACACCAAAGCAAACTATTTTTCTATCATTCAGAATTTTTTCATATAAGAATAGAGATCATTATTAAAGTTCCAACGTTTTGCACATTTAATTTCCAAGGTATTGCACATGGACTTTCTAAGGTATTATCTACTTGAAAATATAAAAATTTAATTGACATACTTTAGTTTTCCAACTGCTCCTTCGTAAAACTCGTACATCTTCCCGATACCATAGCAACTAAAATGCAAAAAAGCTTCTATAAATAAATATTCATACATAATTAATTTGTTTTACTGTAGGTTCACCAATTGAAAATAAGGTATTGAAGTCAAATTACTGAAAAAAAATTTTGCTGCAACAGAAAAAAAGTCCTTAGTCTGCTTAAGACCAAAATTTGTATCAGAAGCTGTTCAAAAGATTGAGACTCCATATAAAGCTAGTGAATTTCTATTCGATGTGACTTGATAAACAATGGCAAGCTTATATATGCTATGATTTTATAAACAATAGTAAGTTTTATATGATATGCAAGATACAACATCCAGGCACCTGCTACTTCTAATCGAAAATGGTGACACCTAATGTAAAATAGTGACACCTACTAGAAAATGCTGACACCTACTAGAATATGATGACACCTACTAGAAAATGGTGACACCTACTAGAAAAAGATGACACCTACTAGAAGATGTTGACGCCTACTGGAAAATGGTGACACCTACTAGAATATGATGACACCTACTAGAAAATGATGACACCTAGTGAAAGTAGCCAAACAGTTATTCCAAACACTGTCATTCCTCCCGCAAATCCCTTGTACTGTTGGTACCCTGAAACATAATATACACTTGTTTATAGTCTTGTATTTTATTACATTCTGCAGCATAGTTTAACTTATTTTTATACAGTCACTTACATTATCTCCTCACAAGTTACCATATAATATAGACTCATTTAACAGTCATTTATTTTCTCACAAATTGAGGTATAATATAAGTTATCTTATTATAACAACTTGTTTTTTATATTTTATAGCAATATATATATATATATATATATATATATATATATATATATATATATATATTCACAACCTACTTTCGCATGATATAATAAAATATATAGGCCCATAACTTGCACCTATTTAACTCATTACAAAAAATAGTGCATTAATTTAGAACATTTTACGCCACTTATTTAAAATACTATTTCGCAGAAATAACTTTTTTCAGGATTGCCTATCTTAGTACACTTTGTAATATAATACAGCCTTATTTTGCAGTCATTTATTTTATAGTATATTCTATACTTACTTCCACTAATCTCTACAGTGTTGCTTTCATCACTGAGCTGGTTGTAAGAGACGGAGTAGACTTTGACCGTAAAGTTTCCGTCAACTGGTGGAATGCCGCGCCTCACTATGTATGATACTTGGTCATACTCTGTAGAGTATCTGTGGGGACACATACTCAGGTTTTGAGAGAGACACAGCTCTATCATAAAACCGTCAATTTTCTAAAAATAACGTTTTATATTGCACATAGTGTAAACATCATAGGGAGCAGCCGTGGTCAAGGGGTTAAAGCATTTGCTTTGTGAACACAAAGTCACGGTTGTCTACAATAAACTAATTTATGCAGTACTGGAAGCAGCCCTGGTCTAGGGGTTAGAGCATTTGCTTAGTAAACATGAGGTCATGGGTTTGAACTCTGACAAAGACCATTGGTGATGTTAGGAAGAGTATCCAGTCATAACTGCTCCTGTGCCTCATCTAAATAAGTCCTTAGCCTGTTCTAACAAAAACCCTTTCCATCAGGGGTTTCTCAGAAGGGATAGCGAATATAAACTTGCGTGGTGGTATAAACATCATATCCCTTTCCTTAATTTAGTTTACCTAATTTAATACACAATTGATATCTTTAGCTTCTAGCTATTTTTCACAGTTTACTGCTATTATATTTTTTTACCCTAAACTAATTGAATAATAACAAATGCAGCTAAATAATTAAAGTTTTGGTAATTTGTCTTTTGATTTTCTATATTTTTTCCTATTTTTTTAGTAAATTGGGATATGCGGACGGAACCATATTGGTTCGCAACCACATTTTTGGTTACCAATATGACAATGAAATGCACTTCATTGTTGCAGGGTTTTCTCCCAGCCTATGTTCTTATACATATTTGTACTCATTATAAATTATATGGCAACCTGCTAAATTTTTATGATTTTTAACCAATTTTAATTCTTGGTTTTAATTATCTGTCCTGCATGTACAATAAATAAGGTAAAATCACGAATTTAGTATTTGCATTTAGCTTAGAGACCCAAGCAGGACAAAGCAGAGATAGGTGAGAATAGGTGACAAAAGATGCAGCTTAGCAACCTAATCACAAAAAATGATTTGTTTCTGCATTTTTCCTTTATTCAATTACTGTTTTTCTTTTGTGTAATTTTCTTTCGGCAATGTTGTACGGCAAAAAGATTTAATATTCAACGACAATTCATGCTTAACCTATGAAGTAGGACTTGATTTACTTTAAAATCTTGAATTTTTTTAGAGACCATGCAGAGCCTTAACGTTGACCTTAAAGAACTTACTCCCGTAGGTTTTATTCTCCATATGAATCTCGTCCTTCCCGTGTAGAGGTACTTTACTTGTAGATCAGTTGGAGCAATTGGCTCTAGAGGTCAATAAAAGAAAGTAAACAGTTACAAACAACATCTCTAAATGATTAGTTGAGAACTCAAAGTGTCCTAAACTTACCTAATATAAAAACCACATGCTTATCAGGAAAATGTCTGTTGAACTATACTTTCATTAGAAAATTGTTCGATTCGCACATTGTATAACAAGTTATTTGATTGTTTTTACAAAAAAGGTATTACACAATATAAGAATGTTACCAAAAAGCGCTTTAGGTATAATAAGCATTCGCTTAATCTATGCCGTCTGCATATGTTGGAGATGAGTCAACAAGTGTTTAGATAAAACAAATCCTATGTTATAGTATAATTTTAAAGTATATGCATCTTGTTTCTATAACAGTCACATAATTAATGTAGTGTAATGCATTGTTTTATGTTGATTTATTTACGAAAGAGTATTTTAAGATAATACATACTGGTGACATATTCTCTTACGAGGGATGACCTTAACGAAGGGGTGCCATGAAAAATGGTCCAAATTGTATAGTTATGTGCAACGCCTGGAACAAGGTTCTCCCAAATATATGACTTCAAGATATCTTTTTTCATCTATGCATAAATTGAAACTTTTCTTAACTTTCACAGCTCAAAGTTCAACTTCGGTTTTAACCAGATTAAAATAATTTTCAGATATCAAGAATGGGAGCACTTAGCAATAGTTTTTAGATCTTACAGAAACAATAACGGTGCCAGGATACGCCGAACAAGTTATGTTGAGTTGATGAAAGTTATTGAATCTCGGGTTATGTAGCTGTAAACTCATTGTCACAGTTGTCCCTGAAGTCTCAAATAGCAACTCCTTCGGTGGTAGAGGTTCTATATGTATAAAATAGACAAACATGATTGCGTTTTGTTGTAGCCTGAAATTAAAACTAAATTTTTAGGGAAGGATTATATTAATATATCAAATAATATTATATTGTATTATATTGTATTGTATTATATTATAATATGTCATATCATATTATATTTTATTATAACGCAATATATTATATTGCATGATATTATATTTCATTATATTATATTATATTTTATTATATTATATGATATTGTAACATATGCTCTATAAAATATACTTCTAGATTTTACAACTTATCTTCCCAATTTACTATGATTATGCTAGCTTTGATGTTTTTGCTATTTGTCTACTGGAGAAATAAGTTTAAATCTAAAATATTTTACTGCTATATAATTTCAAATTTTATTATCAAAATCTATATTAATGTTGAAAATGAAAATTACTAGATTAATAGATTAGATGTTTATTGACATAGCTTATTATATAAACTGTAAATATATTCAAATCAGAATTTAGCTTTAAGATTTTTGCTACCTGCGATGAATCGTCTCTTTTCAGAATCCGCATTCTTATACTGTGACTCTACGAGTGCGACAGTCCTGAGAAATACAGTATACTCTCGACCATAGGACAGCCCTGTCACACTCAGCTACAAGTCACATGACATATGGTCACATCCGCATATCTACCGTCTGTCTTCACTAATCTATCTGTATATGTGTCTTATTTATCTTCACTAATCTATACGTGAATCTTATCAATTTGTTACTAACCTATTTACGTATGTTATCAATCTTTTGACTTAAATATATATAATATTTTATCAAACTATATTGATACTGTAAAATGTACCTAACTATAGAAAGTAAATTTACAAGATACAAGAAATAAAATAAAACTAAACATCTAGTTCATCATTGGATATAATATACTATTTCACCGCATTTAATTTAATCATCATATTACATTATTTACTTTCTTTTTTATAATTTCACAACACCTATAATTAGCATGAAAATATTTTTTATAATTTTTTGTTGCTAATGGGCATTTAGATTTGTTGTATATCTATTATTAAATACAATCATAACTTATTCTAAGAACTGCAACCTGACTATGAATACCTGAAGTACAAAGAATGCATATGCTATATAATTATACGATGTGTATATAAACCAGCCACCTACTCTGAGATCTTGCAGTTGCCTCCCTCGAAATGGTGTTGCTTTGTCGTTGATAACCATTTCAACATATGAAAACATGTCTGACTCCTGTAGCTTTCTTGCTGTCACCGTGATTCGTAGAGAGCCGTCTTCGTCTTGCCAGTAAGAGAATGACAATATTTTCAAGGGCGCAGGATCTGTGGAGAGTTACAATTGCAAAAGAATTATTAAAATTACATATACATACATACATATATGATGAGCGTAGTTTAAACAACGCGAAACAAATTTGTAGTCATCTAAATTAGGAAATAAATTTATTATACCCAATATAGTTTCAATACCCAATATGAATACTCTATTTTTCAAATTATTGAGTTCTCTTAATTCATTTTTCAATTATAGACACTATATATATATATATATATATATATATATATATATATATATATATATATATATATATATATACGTATAATTCAGCTGTTCTGTTACACATTAGAGATTACATTCAAATTACTTTTTGTGAATCAATATAAAATAGTTTGTCACAAGAAAATATTGAAACACTGAATCACTACATTTACCAACTATCAAATAATCCTGCAATTTGTAGATTTTGTTTTTAGTCTTGGATCTAAGATTACAGGCCATTATTTCACCATTGGAGAAATTTGCTTCAGCTCTGTCGACAGCAAACATTTCGTAGCGCTCTAAGTCTAAATCTGAAAGAAATAGCAATTTTGTATTTTCACCATCATCGCACTTTTATTTAGTTTAGTTTGCAATTTCAAAATATATTGAAAATTATACGTTGATAATGTTATTCATCACGTCATATTATATTATATTATATGGAACACTTTATTACTATGCTACGTTTAATTAATATAATTATTAAAAATCATGTTATTTTGTATTATGTTAAAACATACTGTATATTATATCATTTTAATATACTGTATTATATTATGTTTCATTACAGTAAATTATATGATATATTATTTTATATTTCTTGAATTATGTGTTGCTATGTGATTTGCTGATATACTAACGTATTTTTCTAGTAGTCTAGTGTAACTTATTATAGTAATAATAAGTTATGCCATTAATTTCTAAGTTTTTACAAAAAAGGTTTTTATGTTTAAAGTTTGAAATTACGTCTACATCTAAAGTCACACTCAATGAGTTTCAAATAAGTAGATAATGTGAAATGTTTTATTATTACCAATATCAAAGATCTTCATTTCAGCCAGTGTTAGCTTCCCGGGTCCAGATTTGCAAAGTTGGATGTGTCTGTATTGTTTGATATTGTTAGGCCACACGGAGTATACATGCGAGTTGACAAAGTTTTCTTTGATAAAGTTTGATTTAGGAGCAATGACGTCAGAGCTACTGCACCTTGAAACGACAGCAGGAGTAGCTGCCGTAGCTGTAACTGTTACGTCATTCAACCACTGAGCTAGAAATGGTGGGAATTCCAATACACAAAACTGCATACTGAAAATTGTTAGAAAATCTGGTTTTATATAAATAATCCCTGCTAAATATTTTAGTCAACAAAAATAATGATTTACTTAAATTAGTTGATTGAAGTTAGCAACAATAACACGGTGAAATATATTTTTGTGCAGAAATGCCTTTTATATATTTTGGTTTGAGACAGGAAACAAAATTTTCACAAAAACAAAGTTTGCTTTGCTATATTACATATTTCATCTAGAACACAGGCGTTTTTGCAAGTTTTTCTTGAACTTCAGAAGTAGTAAAATAATCATTTGCTTTTCTTTAAATTGATATAGGCAATTGCGATCTAAAAATAGAAATTTAATATTTAAGAGTTATTCTCTCATTATAGACATGAATACTCACAGCAAGTGCTAGGTCCACCACACTTATCATCAAAGAAGTAAATATACATGTGAGAAATCCAGGTCAGTGACTTCAAGGACACTCTGAACCATTTTGGTTGTGGGCTGTCCAATAAGAACCCATCGTAATAGTGACTCCTGCCAACGTATCCATTTAATGCATTTTCTGTGTTTAGAAAGAATGCTACAAAACCACACATTGTGTTATCAGAATATACATAATAATCAATAATATTGCATATACAGTACACGTACATGCAAATAGCTAATCAGAGTTGACCGGTGATAATACGGTAAACATATAGTTGCATTGGTACATTAGGATAGTAATACAAGCAGTAATACAATAATATGATAAGATATAGTAATATAAAAATAAATCATATCACATTATGATCATCTAGTAGTATAACAATGTGATATTATGATAAAACAGACAAAATTGTATTCAGGTTTTATAATAATGCAACGATAATAGTATATAACAATACAATATTATAGTTTAGCAGGACAATATAATCAAGTACAAAGAATGGTGAGCAAATTAATTTAATAATTTATAGCATCTTCAATTTAAATGTTCATCAAAGTCTTTGTGTAATTTACCATATTATTTGTAAAAGATCCAAATTTAGCTTTGATGTTAACACAACTTGTTGACCTAGCTGTGATGAGTTAACACTTTATGTAAAGTAATTTTTAAAGCTATATTTTAAAACACTTTTGTAACTTTACAAGTAGCTGTTCTGTCTAGATTTATGATTCAAATTCACAACAAGTTTTAAACTACGACACAAGACTTACTCGCAGTTGTTTTGTCGGCGTCACTACTAGAAGAACTTTCAGCTCCAAATCCAACATTCTTTTGATCTTAAACCCAGAAAAGCATAAAAAGAAAACATTTTTTATTCTAGACATACAATAATTATTTTTATTGTGCTGCTAGTAATTTACGAAAAGTTTGCACAGCAATTTCTACATATCAAAATATAGTACATGTATTATAGAAATATTTTAAAACCCATATATATATATATATATATATATATATATATATATATTATATTAGCTCTGTCACCCGTGATATCGAGCACTTTACTTTGCTGGAACTCCAACTAGATTGACAATCAGCATACATTATATATATATATATATATATATAATACGTACATTCACTGAACACTTTGATTTCATAAAGTCTCATCTTTGTATTCGTTGCACTAATATACAGAGCAATGTACCGAGCCAGAAACTGGCCTTTGTTCGCTATAATCAAGTATGTCTTAGTAGGGGGTATAAACTTGTCTCCCTTATTTGTCCACCAAGGTGTGTCTTTAGCCGGATTAACTTGAGGCTCTAGTATGGCTGATAGAATCGTGCATGTTGTTGCACCTGAAATAATTCCACACCCCAATGCAACCTCTTATTCTGTTACCAACACATTGCGCCATCAGTAATATCGATATATTATAATGATGATAAGATCTATACTAGCAACCATATTGACAATTTAAAATTGATAATTAATAAATAAAGATTTGCAATAAACAACTGACAAATTTCAATTGGCAGAAGGTCATTAGAAAGATACAATTGACAAATAACAATTGTTGTTTTGTTGTAGTAAAGTTAGCCATTTGAAAATAAAGCTATTAAGTGTATAGCTGACATTGTTTTATATTATAAAAAATATTATAAAAAATTTATTATAAATAATAATCACGTTTTAAAATGCTTGTAATTTGACCAATACATACATTTAAAAATCCCTTAGTCTAAAACTGCTTTAATAGTATAGACTTTTACTACCCTATATAGCTATAACAATCTTTCTCTCTTTAATGTAAATAGTATGAATAATTTTGTGAAAAACTAAATATTATTGTGTCATAATAATTTAAATTACTAGTTTGATTCAACATAAAAATATACATTAGGCAAAACATTTAATACAAAGTGAACTGAAATTCTTACTGGTGTGATACCATTCATAGTAAATTTCAATCTCTCCAATTTTTGTTACTTTTTGCATATCGAAAGACACCCAAGCGCCGTTGTTTTTAGAGTATAGATCAATGTAAGTCTCAAATGAGTCATCCACTACTTTGGCAGGATCTCCATTTATCTGAACATTATTTGTTTTTGCCATCGCGTTAATTGCTTTATTCTGTGCTGAAAAACAAGAAACATTATTTGTTTACACATTTTCTGACTATTTAAAAATTATAATATCGTTCCAAAAATTCTTTATTTATTTTTCTTACCAAATTCAATAAAAACCCAACTTTTAAGTTTATATGTATATGAGCATTTCAAATCACAGCAACCAACAAAAGATTTGATGAATTTGTTCAAATTTATCAAAACAACAGCTGTAAATATGATTTTCATTTTTCATATTGCAAAATCTATATATCTTTTCTTTTGATGCAAGTCATTATCTAACAAAATGTTAAATAACAAATAATTATTTTTGTAATAAAAACAGTGATCCATAATTAAATTATACAATCAATTAAATGAGTTTAGGCCTATATCTATGAACTATTGCTAAATATAGCATGACAACATTTACTGTTCATGAGTGAGTGAGTGAATGAGTGATGAGCGATTGAGCGAGTGAGTGAGTGAACAAGGAGGCAATTGAGTGAGTGATTGACTAAGTGAGTGAGCGAGTAAATGAGTTAGTACATATTGATTTAATTCTCAAAAGAATATTGCATGATATTGAGCCAAAACAAGATGGTGTATACTCACAGTTATTAAAGACAAACTGCCGAGTGACAGAATACTTCTGGTCAAGAAGACCCTGATACTTTCGGCAACTGATCTCAAAACCTTCGGGGTACTTGGCTCGGGAGTGTAGCACCAGAATGAATCTAATCCTATCTAAATATGCTGGTGTACCGACGTTGTCTCTCAAGTGCTCTACTATCACTTTTATTTCAGCATTCATCTCTGAAACAAGTTAAACGAGCAATAAATAATATAATACAATGAAAAAAACTCACGCAAGTTTATTGTAACTATCCTTGTGAGAAACCCTGATAGAAAGAGTTTTTCTTAAAGCTGGCTAAGGACTTATTTAAATAAGGCACAGGAGCAATTATGATTGGATGCTCTTCCTAACATCACCAATGGCCTTTGTCAGGGCTCAAACCCATGACTTCGTGTTTACTAGACAAACGCTCTAACCCCTAAACCACAGCTGCTTCCCAAATAATAAAATATAATAATTAATATAAAAAGAATAGAAATACAAATGTATATTTTATAGATATGTGTATAGATTTGTTGCCATTTTTTCAGCATAAATAATACAAAAGTGTGTATTCATTTTTTCATTTTATTGTGCAATGGTTTTGCTTTTGTGTGTTGGTGTCTGTTTTTGTTTATTTTTATGCATCTTTGTGTGTTAGTGCATGTGTGTATATATTTTAAGCTTACACTATGTAAATGCGTTGGCATATATGCTGGTGTGTGTTAGTTCATTTCAGATTATGTGTGTATACAACAGTTTGAGCAAGGCTTCAGCTAGCATAGTTGCTAAAGCTACTCCATTATATGTAACAGCAAAAGCGAATTTTTTTAATTCAAAATTGTAAAAGTAAATGGTTTCAGAGTTTTGGATTTTTTTGCTTTTAGTTTTGTGTTTTATAACTATGAGATGCAAATCTTGTATTCATAAATGAGAATAACTTAATCTAAACTTTGATCGATCAACACATTATTTTAATATACAGTAAAAGTGGCTATATAGTTGCAACAGTCTATCCTTGAATATTGATAAAACTATTTTCTGGCATAGAAAAATAAATTATTAATGCTTCATGTTACAAAAAGTAGTGTAAACCTATGAAAACTAGCACAACAAATGCCAATTTTACAATTTTCTACAAACATCTAGCACATTATAGGAGAATAATTTTTGTTTATATTTGAAATCTATAAAGTATTTGTGATTTATGCGCGTTTACCACTTTAACATAACATTATTTTGTGTTTCTCTTTTTTATGCAAATAGAACGTGATGTAGGATGGCTAGAGTGTTTCTTTACATAATATTGACTCATAATAACAGATTTAATTATAAGCAATTGACGTAAATGCACATTACCATAACTTCATCTACAACTAAATGCATGCTAATTCAAACTATACACTTTAGATAAACAAAATAATTGTTTCATGTTATAAGCATGCACTTACCAAATATCTTGTTGATAAAGTTTGTTGAAATAACACGATTGCCTCGATACAACTGAGTGCTAAAGTTAATTTCTTCATCATAATAAAGAAATGAAAATGTGGCAGAAATCTATAAAATAATATTTCCAAAATTTTTATAGTATATAACAAAATGTACATATAGCCTAATAAATAAATAGGTAACCTTTTCATTGCATATAAAATACATGATTTGAAGTATGCTACATATATGTACACAAATAAAACAATTGCTAGAAAATGTGATCAACAATTAACAGCATACAATACAGATTGTGCAAACCAGGACCAACTGTCAAGCCCTAGCTGTTATAGAAAACTTTTTTATTATCTGAAAAATTGAAAATTTTGAAAACAAATTTAGTAAATTGCTTACAAGTTTTTGATCATTTCTTAGTGAAACTCTTTCTGTCCTGCAAACAGGGCGATGTTGTCCACAGGCCGTAAAAATTGCTACGAGGTTTGTCCAACTTTCGTACGGGCTACCAGACACTCGAGTGCTTACTTTAACTTTTTCACCAGTCCGTACAAACGTAATGTCGCCACTCAGCCTTACTGCGTATGTACTTTCTAGACTACCCATGTGTGTGTAATATACGTAATAAATGTATATCATATATTCCAGCACAAAAGCTAGTTGTTATTTGTGTATATGCAATATATACTACTTGCATAGAAATTGTCTACTCACACACCTACACCATGCTCTCACACAAACACGCATGCAGAAACACACATGCATATAGCTAAATTAGCAGCTATATATTTCAGTGTTTTTATTTTGGTTGCAGTAAAGAATAAAGTGCAATTGCTTTGAACAAATCAATGTAGAATATATACATTGCTATGCCCAGAGCACTGTATACACTAAATTGCTTTGTATGTATTAAATACATACAGTGCATGTTTTAATCAGTGCGATTGCATACTTTATTAATTTGTATAATCATTATTTTTATTTTGTATTTAATAAAATTGTATATAACTAGCTAATACAAATTTATATTATAGCAATAGCCTTGATATTTCCATTAATTTTTACCATGAAAAGCATCGTAGAAATAACGTAATATATAAAATGTATTTTTGATATAGAAACTATAACAATGGTAATACACAACATGTGTGTGCATTGCGGTAATTATAAAAGCAGGAAGAGTTATGAAAATAGAAAATATTCAGGTATATTTTATTTTTAGAGTGAATAAAAAATAATGAAAGCCTTTTTCTCCATTATTTGCAACTATTGCAGAATTTTGATAATAGTTTTTTGTAGATAAATGGCAGATTGCATCGTAAAGTCACATCATTATTAAAAAAAATATATAATATCTTTATGATTAAGCGTATATCAATCTTTGAAAATTATATTAGTTATATGTATAATAGCTAGATTACTGGTAAGTAAATAACATATAGGTATAAATTTTTACTTACCAGAGTAATACGGTTAACAAAACTATTCTTTTGGCAAAATTATTCATATTATTTTTATCTATAGTTGAGTTTTTTTGTTGCAATATTTTTTGAAAACAATAAAAATTAAAAATTTAATGTGTTTTGACTTTGAATAAAATTTTTTTTATATTGTTGAACTTTAAGGGAATATTGAACTATACGTACACTAATTATTTATGTTATATGTTTATTTTTTAAAAGATTCTGAATTTCCAGTTTAATTTGCATTTTGATATTCCTTTGTCTATTTGCAATATGTGAAAGACAAATATTTTGCTTTAAAAAGCTCATTTCTGCTTAATAAAATTATGATAAATGGGAAATTGCTTGCTAGAAGTTTATTCAAATTTCAAAAGCAATATTTAAAAATTATTTAGAGTAATATTAGCTAGGTTCTCATAGCATTAGCTATTTGCAAAAAAGAATTTTAAAGACATTGCAAGCAAAAATCATCTCTTTAGAAAAATTTATTTCAAAAAAGTTTTATGCTAAAGTATGTTTTTTTTTTAAAAAATAAAGCAAACAATCTTATTGCATTTTTTGCTGTTTTATACAAAGCAAGTTTATTGATCAATTATAGATTTAAACTTTAATTCTTAATAGAAACTGAATATTTCATTACATTTTGATTTACTTTAAATAGTTTAAAGTTCGATCTGTCAATATAGTAGCTGTTTTGAAAGCGATTTTTTTAAAAAAGCTGCAGCTGTCTATTTTTGTGAAAATGGCAGCAAACTGATAATTTCAATTTGCACCATCACACAATGTAGACACAAATCACAATCGTGTTTAGATGTGTCAAACTGCATATCTTTGAGCTCAACAATGTCCCTAAAAACAATTTAAATTTTCTCATGAATTTCGATCAAACAAACTAGTTTAAGTTAAAAATTCACTCATAAAAAGAAAACAAAAAAGCCATGATGTAGGGCAACTAGGAAAAAAATGCAAAACTTGATAACAGCAATTACAGTCATTGCGATTAGCTGGTAAGTTGATATGACTTAGGTATTAGCTTGTCTATTCTTGAAAGAATTTCTAATTTTTTGTCAAATTTCATTACGCAAGATAAGTGTAAATTGTAAATGTTTGGTGATTTGGAATATAATTTTTTAGTAAAGCCACCTCCATGTGTAGTTTAGGGGTTGATTTACTGAATTTTACTTTGCTGGGCTCAGCAAAATGCTTAGCTTCAGTTCTTATGTTGATTAGCAGTTCTTGGGTGCTTTTTGGGTAGTTATCAACAGTTGTGTTTCCTGTCTTGGAGATCCCAGCTATTACATTCCTATGTTATACATTCGCAGTTTCATTTTTTCAGCTCTGTTTAGCTACTTTCTTTTAATTTACAAATTCTCTATCCGCACATAATATTGACTACATATGGGTAAATTTGTTTTACTTAATATACACAGTAAACGTCTTTATCTTTTGCATAGTTTATAAAATTTTAGGTACTAATATACTAGAGTTTTAGTAAATCTTTCAAAAAACATGAGTCAATTTTAACTTTTTTTAATTTACTGGTGTATACTGAATATCAGTCAAAAGTTTTAATTTTTAAATTTATAGTAATATATTTTTAGCTTAAATATTTTTTCATTGAGTTTAAAAATAAACAAAATATAACAATTTTATTTTATTTTGTAATTTGTTGCACAGACATGAACGATAGAAATATTAAAACAAAGCAACTATAACATTATTATATCATACTGTCTCAAAATATATAAGGCAAAGTATTAAAAATGTGAAATATGCCTTTAAAATTAATATGCCCAGCTTTTCAAACCACTATTAGGCATTTATACTATAAGATTTGATATGCTACAATTTTAAATGCAGTAGGGCAGTTTTGAGAGCCAAATTTTATATTGAAATACAAAACCTGCAGCAAATGCAATGTTTCTACTAACCTTCACTCTAAACTCATAGAAGTTTATAGTCGCTATCCCTGTGTGAAACCCCTGATAAAAAGGTTTTTTGTTAAAGCTGGCTAAGGACTTATTTGAATGAGGCACAGGAGCAATTATGACTGGGTGCTCTTCCTAACATCACCAATGGCTTTTTTTTGAGTTTGAACCTATGACCTCATGTTTACTAGGAAAACGCTCTACCCCCTAAACTATGGATTTAATCTACACAATTGTCTTAGTTTCAGTTCTGAGATTAATGGAGTGGTTCTTGATGGTGAACCGATATTTACGCGGCGCAATGAGGAGACATTTGTGACGGCAAAATTAACTGCAAGAGCAGGAGAGACTTGGACGGGATTGGCTGTCATTTTTTCAGCATGTGAAGAAGAACGCCCAGTCTGCAGAAAACATAAGATTTCTGTAAACGATAATCAAAGATCGGTGAGAAAATCTGCCATACTTAAATGTAATATTGCAAATGAAACTTTAACTTCAATTAATTTCATAAAATTCAGTCTAATATTGTAGTTTAATGTTCGATCAACTAATGATAAAGAATTAATCAATCAGGTTCACAGCTGTTTTATGTTACACATCCTCATCTCACTTACCTCCCCTTTGTTCTGTTCGGGTAGCAGAAGTTTTAAAGTTATACATAAAATATAACATGAACTTTACAGTATAAACATTGCAGGCTTTCAGTTTAAATACGTTGTTTGTTGACATAAATTGCTTTTTAAAGTTAAGCAACTAAATATATAAATAGTCAGTTTAAAGTGTAAACTTTAAACTGAGATTACAGGTTACATCAAAGATTATGATCACCATTCCTGGGAGAAACCCTTGATGAAAGGGGTTTTTGGTAAATCGAGCTTATAAGGACTTATTCACATAGGACACAAGAGAATTTATGACTAGATGCCTTTCTTAACATCACCAGCTGCTTTTTTCAGCCTCTAACCTATGACTTTGTGCTTACTATAAGCAAACGCTTTAACCCATAGACCCTGGCTGCTCTCTGCTAAACTCAGTGTGATGTTTTTAAATCTTTATGATGTCATAAACAAATTTGTTATTTTGGTGATCATTGTGCAGGTCATTGCCAACTTTCCTTTCCTTGTCTATGGCGATGTTGTGAACTTCAAGGTTGAACTGACTAGCAATGGCATTGTTATATCTACTAAAACCAAGAGTCAAGTGTTTGGTAAGTCTTTACCAAGATGGCTATATTACCTCACGCAAGTATATAGTCACTATCCCTGTGAAAAACCCCTGATAGGAAGGGTTTTTTGTTAAGGCGGGCTAAGGAATAATTTTAATGAGACACAGGAGCAATTATGACTGGATGCTCTTCCTAACATCACCAATGGCCTTTGTCAGGCTCGAACCCATGACCTCGTGTTTACTAGGCAAACGCTCTAACCCCTAGACCACGGCTGCTCCCTCAAGATGGCTATATTAAACACATGTTATTTAGACATTCTAAGTATATAAAAAGCATTGTTTAAATTAAAAATATTAAAGTTTAGCCCTTGTCTGGTATTCAAACCCTTAAGACCTTCGGTGCAATAAGCACTAGGTAAACTGAACACTGCATCTCACCTAATTTTCTGAACTCAACTAGCTTCTGTACTACTCCTTTAGTTTTCAGGCTCAACTGGCCTCCTAACTCTCTCAGAGTATTATTGCTAGGCATCACTAAAGGCTGAAAGAAATAATATTGTAAATATGAGGTCACCCAGAGATCCCTGTAGTGTAATGGCTAGCACACTTGCTTGCAAGCCGGAGGTCTCGGGTTCAATTCCTGGTGAGAGCAATTTCTTTTCAAGCTGTTTCAGCCTCTAATGAAGTCTAGTAGTACTCCAAGGGAGTTGAGAGGCCAGGGGAGCCTGATGACTGAAGGAGTAGTAGAGAGGCCAGTAGAGTTCAGAGAACTGGGTGGGATGTAGTGTTGAGTTTACCCAGTGGCCTCTGTGGTGTAATGGTAGCACACTTGCTTGCAAGCCAGAAGACTCCGGTTCGATTCCCAGTGGGGGCAAAATTATGTTTCAAATATAACTTATCAAACTTTCTTTCGTACTGGGATTTGAACCTGGGGCCTCCAGATTTCTTGCAGGGTGCTTGCCATTAGATCACAGGGTCGAACTTAGCACTGCAGAATGATTTTTGTACAGCTATAATTATTACTTTCTTCAGAACTAGCAAGAAATCCTACATTCACTGCTGTGAATGTACGAGAAAATGCAGGTACAGGGGAATACTCTGATAGAATTTTGTTTACCTACAACCTACATTCCCGGGCCTTGTTCACCGAAGGCTTTGATATTACGTGCAGAGATGTTAAACTCCAAACTATTGAGAAATATTCTACTACAAAAAGATTCACTTATAAGAATAGTAGGTTTTCATGAATGATGGCTAATGTTTAGACTAGCATTGAAATTTATTAAAAAATATTTATTAAATTTTGGAAATACGTGGCTCGTTGACCTACGGAGTGAATAACTTCTTCTAATCCCTAGTTTTGTGCAAAAAGCTTCAGTAAACTTTGACACATATATGACTCAATTACCTCTTGCATTAATCAAATAAAAGCTATTATATATACTAATGTAACCTCTCAAAAATTTGACGTATATGGTTTGCAAATCTCCGTGCAAGTTTGCGGATGTTTTTATTTATGTCAATGATGAATTTTGTAATATTAGTATACAATGTCAGTATTATTAGTGTTCAGTATTACCTGTCATTCTGTTTCCGGTAGCTCTATAATAAATGTCGGACCTAAACTAGGGAGTTATAATGGCTGGCCAGCCAAGTGGGACATTTAAGTAAAAGGATGTTTAGTGATACAAAGAGAAATACCAAACTCATTAACAATTAACTTTCAGACATGTTCCAACGTCCTCGTGCTTCCGGTCTGTTCAATAACTTTTGATTTTAGCGACTCAAGTATAAATGATATAATAATAACGAATAACATTACAAATTTCATACTTTCAGCCCAAAATATTGCATCCAGTGCAAAGATTACAGCAAATGCCGAGACTACAGGAGACCTTTCAAAACTGTTAGACACGTCACACTTAACGTACGTTGAATTAAGGCCAGGCAGCAAGGGCTCGTGGCTGCTACTTGACCTACAAACGGTGACCAAAATTGGAGAAATGGAAGTTTATTTTGACTATACTTGGACCAGTAAGTGTCTCCAACATCAGTTTGATTAGCTCTCTCGGACTTTTGACAAAAAAAACTTAACAGCCAAGTTTCATAAATAGACTATAATTGCTGTTTCAGATTTGACATCATATAGACTGCTGTCTGCTGTTAAACAGCCCAGAGCTGACCCAGATGTAAGTTCAGAACAGTGGACTGATAGAGGGGTGAAAGCTATCCCCACCAACTCATTGTATCTACTCGTAATGGAAACCAACGGCTTTCTTGCGCAATACTTGGCACTCCGGAGTCCTGCTCGTTACATAATCAGGATCCTGGAAATTATGGTGTTCAACGAATGTACGTACTTCAATAAATTGTGTGTGCATCATTTCTTAGTTAATTCTTACATATGACAAATTATTTGCACATTTAGGAAACATAGCATTTCATAATAAAATATAGTTGGTTCTAGGTCTAAGTCCAACTCTGCACCATGAGGGTTGTTGACACATTTTATCCATGCAGAATTGACATATAATAATATGCAATAATATATATTTATCTTAGTTATTATTTATAACAACTTTTCAACAGCTTTATAATAGTTGTGTGGGCTGGAGTTTAAATCTTTAGGGATCAGCCTAGCAACCTACCTAAACTCTGTGATTGTGCAGCTCAAAACAAATCTTTATGAAACTCTACTGTAATTTGTGAATTAATTCTGTAGTATCTTTTAGAGTTGATTAAAAACTCTTATTAACATTAGCAGAAAATATTTTATAAATCAAAAATAGTTGAATATGCAATTCTCAAATATTATGCAGATGATAGCGAAAATATACATAAATAGTTTACTACTGTATAATTTAAGTTTTTCGGGGATTCTTTGGGTAACTATGACCGAATCATCTATCTTTATCCCCTCCTTTTTCCTTTATATTTGCCCAGTTTTGTATTAATTATCAATCAATACATTTCCAAGCACGTTATGTAAATAGATTTCTCATTCCATATTTGGAAACAGTCACATTGAATGAAACCACAACTTCATAATGCGAAAGAATGGAAACAAAGTGATAGAGAACCAATTTGACATCATTTCTATATCTTGTTGCCAACTTTCATGTTAAAAATTACATAATTAACTCTTATTACCACAGATGAAGAGAACTTGGCTCTAGCAGTTATTAACACAGGAAGCAGTGCAGGAACGGGCACTCTCAATAGTAAGTTTGACGATACAACTGTTGACATTGAATACTGAAACATTACTCCCTCAACAGACGCTATTAATTATCAAAACAGGTTTATTAAAATACTTTTTCATTGGCATTGAATAGAAAATTATTTTCTTAAAGTAAATAATAAGTATTATTTTTATTTGAATAAAAATATTAAGTTCAATTATTTGAATAAGTTTCGAATTGCACTATGGTAATTTTGAGAAGGCAGGCACTTGCGAGTTACATAACTCCCATGCAATCAATCAGATAAAAAGATATTCCATCCTAACCGTCTAAGAAGTAATTTCCCCTTTAAAAATATGATGTATTAGAAATCGCATTGGGAAACTATATTATGCCATGCGATGTTTTAGTCCCGGCCACGCCCACCAGTCAAGCAGTAAACGGTTTGATAGGGTCTAGCTACCCCGCCGATGGCTTTGAAATCAGTCACCAGGGAGTGAAATGGTGGCAGGTAAACCTGAGAACCACCAGATGGATCTCTCACCTCTACCTGTACTTTCTTGACAAGAAGTGCGGTTCCTCAATTAGCTGTAGTACGTAATCTGTTAAATAGTGATGTTTGTTTGTTTTATATATTTATTTTCCGTGAGACTACTCAATTGGTAAATATGTGGTATATTTTTGACCTTTGCACTTTGAAATTTATGTCGCAAAATGTGTAACTTGTAGAAACAACAAATAATTTTAACTAGTTTTGTTGATTGACATATTATATGCAGATATAACTAAGAATGGAACTAATGAACAATTTTTAACAAAAAAAACCAATTATAAAACAGATATATACAGTAATTATTTAATATAAAAAATGATTGAAACAAAAACACAGTAGAGTGAGCAGTGAAGCGTTTAGTAAATATTCACAAAGATTTATTTTTAGAAATTTGACACAAGTTAACTTTGGCTCTTAAGTATGCCAGTGAATTCATATTAATAATTGTTTTTAGCTGACTGGATGGAAGACGTAAAGATCTACGGGGTTAGCTCCGGCACGCCATCTTGCGGAAGTGCGTCTGAAATCGCTAATCAAGAGAATTTTGTGCAGGAACTGGAGAAGATGTACTCAGTATGGCCAAACAACATAAGGAAGCTTAACCTTATTCGAATTTGCAAAACTGGAGCTGGCAAAATCGCACTCGCTGAAATGAAAGTTATTCCACTTCCAGGTTAAGTTTTTGTTTACATAATAATTTACGCACTAGACTTAGAAGCAACTAAAACCTTGTAGCAATGAGTTTATCCAGTGGTCTCCGTGGCGTAGTAGTTAGCACACTTGCTTGCAAGCCTGAGGTCTTGGGTTTGAATCCCAGTGGAAGCAAAATTATTTTTCAAACATAAATGAAATTTTATCTAAATTGTCTGCTGCTTTTTGCTATTCTTTGCAGTTTTACAGCTAGTTTAAAACAGCATAATGATTAATGGCGCATCAGAACTGCATAGCTCAAGAAAAAAATATTATATTCAATTAAATTTATCGAAAATTTTGTAGGTAATTAAATTTCATCTAATAGTCATTTGTGCACTTCCAGGTTTGCAACGTGAGGAGAAATTTCTAGTCGACAGAAGTGAGGCGAAATTTGAGAATGGGGAGATAATAACTTGCACTCTCTTTTCCAAAACCCACGGCAAAAGCTACAACTTGGAAGACTATTTAGTGATACGTGAGCATGCATTTCTACTTATTAAATTAAGTTTATTTCATCTTCATGCACTGATGAACATCATTTACAAAATTTAACTTATAGCAGCGTTTGCACATAACTAACAAAATGCTTGGTAAATTAAGTTAAAATTTGTTCCGCTTGAGCAAAAATTAATTGTCTAAATTTGGTTTGTAGAATTCAAAATCACATGTATAAACCTGAAAAAGTTGTTTTGACTTTTTCCAAATAACTTTTGAAAAAAACAAACATTCTCTTCACAGTTATTTTTGCAGGAAATGTCATTAGTTTTAGCTATATATATTATTTAAGACATGATGTTTTATCAGTGCATTTTATGATGGTGTTAGATTATTCATTAAATGCTGAAAAGGTTATTTTATTTGACCAAAGTATGTTTAAAGATTTTGATAAGCTGCAATTGACCAAATATTATAGTATAGGAAACTAGTTTGAATATTTGATTTTCACATTATAGTGTAGGTATTTAACAAAAATCAATTAAATGCTACCAAACTGTATTATACAGCTGCAAATTTCTACTTTTCAAGTCCAAACTATATGAAGTAAACATATTATTGAAGTAATTAACAAAATAAATATAAAATAATGTAAAAATAATTGTTTTATAGAGCCAGTTCCACTGATTCTTTCATCCTTACATTACGAAGTTGGTGTAAACGATGCAATGAAGTTAACAGCAATTGCTGAAAAGACAGCTGAAACAGACTCGTTCTCTTATGTAGAGATGTCTGTAAATGGAAAATTAACAATACTAAGAGGAGCAAAAATTTCAGACCTCAAAGTAATTTGATATTTTCTGCAGAATTTATTTAATTCGTGTTTCAAACATAGTCAAAGGGAGCAGCCGTGGTCTATAATGGGCTAGAGCGCCACCTGTAGTCTACATATATTTTGCTTTTTTAGTTTAATGTAACTGGCCTGGAGTTTGGAAAATATTACACAGTCTTTCTAAGAGTTGTGTCCTCTATAGATGCCTATTATAAGAAGGCAAAGTCACAGGAAAAACAAATTTTTGCAGGTGATTATATCAGTTGTCAGTTGTATAAACAATCACAGTAAATTTGATTAGGTTCTCTGGCTATCTTATAATGAACTCTAGCCTGTCACTCAAACGCTAAAAACAAGGAATTATGTTGGAAATAATTTTAAACCTTTAATCACTTACCTGATAGACAAAAAATTAAATTAAGTTTAATTAAAAGTAATATTATATTTTCATAAATTCAGTTATTAGAACATTTATTGTACTAAAAAAAGTTAACTCTGTTCTACATATCGAAATCAAATACAATGCATGAAAATACAAGCTCAAACATTTTAGCGAAAGATTATGTCATCATACTGGAATAAAATTATGATTAATGCACTTCGGACTATGTGTGATCAGCAATTTCTATTTATATTTCATATATTTTTGTGTAACTGGCTAACTGCGAATGTTAAATTCAAATTTAGGTAACACAAATATTTGTATTTTGCTTAAAAGTTTCAGACTGTCCAGATAAGGAAACAACAAATTGGCAAAATATAAACCAGTAAATAACTTTAACAATGAAGCATGCCGACGACACTAATTTATTTTTTGAATCAAAAGATTTGAACTCCCATTTGGAAGCTATAAATCAAGATCTAAACTCTCTGTCAATTTGGTGCAATAAAAACAAACTCACTATAAACTATGAAAAATGCAACTATATTGTTTTAAAAAACTACCAAAATCCTTTTCAAATTCTAGAAAACTGTATATTATTAAATAAAAGACCTATAAATTACTCTAACAGCATAACTTTTCTAGGTGTACAAATAGATAAAAATTTAAATTGGAGCTTGCACATCTCAAACCTACTTACAAAATTACGACCACTTAGTGGATTAATATACCGATGTTCTGAATATCTCCCTCAAAAAATTTTACTTTTGATATATAATTCTTTCATCAATTCCAAGTTAAATTATTGTGCAGAGGCCTGGGGAAATGCAGCTAATACCCATCTAAACAAGATTTTTATTTTTCAAAAAAAGGTAATGCGTATCATGAACAAAAAACCGTTTGACCATCCATCAGCGCCTCTATTTACTAAGCATAAAGTTCTCTCAATATACCAGATTTACCGTTTTAAAGTGTTAAAGAAAGCTCATTCTTTTTTCTACTCTGACAATTTTTTTCCCACTCACTCTATCAATACACGTCAATCATTCATAAATCTCCCCCTTCCTCACTCTCAAACAGCAGCAGGTCACAGGAGAAACTGTTATCAGGAGGTGGCACTATGGAATGAACTGCCAATCCCTTTACGGTCAATCAGCAACCCTAATGAATTTGGGAGGAAGTTGAGGCTTTATCTGTTAGAATAGTTGTATTTTTTTTGTATTTTTCTGGATAGAGTCGCTGTCAGCTCGTGTTGGCCCGCGCATGACTAGCTAGGCTATAGCGCAATGGGCCTCATCATCGCCTCCTTGGCATTTTCTAATGTCCTTGTGTTATTAAATACCTTTGATGAAATAAACCAAACAAACAAACAAAACAAACAAACAAACAAACAAAACTTACAATTATAATTTAGCAAAAATAAACTTAAATTTTTGAAAGAGATTCAAATTATTTTATGACTCATGCATCATTTTATTTTTTTTAATTAGTATTTTTGTAAAGGACTCATTCAAGCTGTTAAAATTAGGATGATTTAAGACTTTTAGGTGCAGTGAAATTTATCAACTTTTTGCTTTCAAAATGCTTTATCTATAAGCAACAATTTAAATCAAACTGTTTTAGCTCCTCAGCCACCAAAAAATTTAATTTTCGAATCTGATGGAAACAGTGTGATAATGAGCTTTGAGTTCTACAATGAGAGGTACAACAAATTTGACTATTTACAAGCCATCTGTTCGAATAACCCAGAGAGAGTTGTCAAAATTGTAAGAGCATCACATTTATATAATTTCCTAAAAATTCAGCTATTCCTTTAGCAATTTTCCTGGCTTTCCTTCTTGAAACTAGTTGGGTGAAGCAAAAATGTCATTATGTGTGTGTTTGTGCGTGCTTGTGTGCGTGTGTTCGTGCTTGTATGTGTGCACGTGTGTGTATGTGTGCGCTTGTGTGTGCTTGTGTGTGCACGTGTGCTTGTGCATGTGCGTATGTGCGTGCATGTGTGCGTGCGTGTGTGAGTGAGTGAAGATTTCAAAAATCCAACAATAAAATGCAGTGTGTATCTATATATAGGTCAAAGAAGGGAGCATTAAGCCTTTTACATGGACCGGTTTAAACTACGGAATTGCCAATAACTATACAGTCTGGGCTAGTTTAAACTCGAAACGCACCTTTCTTCCTGTCATAACCAGAGAATACACTACGCGTACGTATCTGTATGGATTATATGTACATGCATGTATGAGCATATTTATTATATATATATATATATATATATATATATATATATATATATATATATATTAGAAGAAATAAAATGAGATTTGATTAATATAATGGCATTTATTACTAGTAGTTTCGTACACAAGAACGATGTGCACTCGTCAGATAAATTAACCACTATGATTGCTTATATATATATTATTCAACATCTAACTATATATATCTACTTTGATTTTTCAGGACCCATACCACCGACAAATCTGGAGGTACAACTCCTACTCACAGGCAAAACCACGTTTATTTGGCAAATCAGACGTGCTGGAGTGAGTCTCATGTCATTGTTTCTTTAGTTTTAGCATAACCATTATTTAGTATCACTGGCATCGCTTATTCTATTTAATTCAATGCCTAATATAATTAGCATAATTAGTATAATCTTATCCTACCTGATTTAATTTCATATATATGATGTGAAGCATTTAGCTTTAGGAATCACATTATAATTAACACAGAATAAAGGGTGAAACAACATGGCTAACTTAAGTTACTTTGAAGCATACGGTAGAACAACTAATTGATGGTATTTTATAAAATCATGAAAGCCTCTAAGTGCATTTTCATAGATTATAACAGATTTCTAAATAAAAACCAAACAATTTTTTAGAAATTGGACAGGTTCTTGTTAACGTTGTGTAAGCCTGACAACTTCAGCACATGCCCGTATACTTACTTCATACACTACAACCAGAAGAAGACTAAACTTACCTACACCATTCCACCAGTCGAGGGGGACTTTATTGCCAACGTCTACTCAGTATCCGATAATGAACTGAGTAAACCCAGCAACCCTTTCACTATCAGTGACAGTAAGATCAGCAAACTACTTTACAGTAATTTTGTGTTTAAAATTAAATGAAAAAATGCTGTCAAGCAAAGATAATAACTTCGGCCTTCTGCAAAGCGTATGGATGTGAATTTTAGCCTAAATTATATATGTGGCTTTCAACAGCATAAGAAATAAGCTTATTTTGTTGACATGTATAAATTAGAGTCAGAAAAAACTTTTTAATGTCATATCTACATAATATATACATGCAAAAAGCATGCAGGCTACAGTAACTACTATGGGACTTCATACTGTAATAAATTATGAGCATTGTGAAAAAAGTCCTTTGAAAGATACTGATGCTGGGGCTCCCAGCTCAACCTAAAGTTTATAATGTGACCCCCCCCCAACATGGAGTATATTTCATTTCAGTGCCCCTCGATCAGCAAAGGTTGGACAACCCTGGTCTACCACCTTTATGTAACAAGATAGTTTTAAATTTCATTTATGCCATTCACAATATAAATTCAATGTTATGTTACAAGGGTGGTTGCTTTTTACTACGATATATGATTAGGAAGTGAAGTTTATATAAATTTAAACTTTCTCTTCTTTATGTTGCTTATAGAATCTTTGAGAAGCTGCTGTCCGTATATTGGATAGTGACTAATTCCAGTTATAGTCAAAAACAAATACAATATTATATTAGGACATAAGAATTGAAACTTATAAATCTCTATTAAAAATAAGAGCATAGTAACTATAAATCTAAATATAGCCAAAAGACATAAAATCTGTAACAATGTTCTCCATTACTGTTCATCATAAATTATCATTTGGAAATTAAATTATTAAAAAGCTGTTACATAGACCATAATTTGTCTGATGATTTTCTTGCATGATGTAGGGTTTCAAAATCCCTCACTCCAATTTATGCTAACAATTCTAAAAACTTAAGGCTATACTTTGTTATAGGATTCAAGCAACAGAAGAAGTTTGTGGGTGGAATGACAGGAGGCGGAGTGGTTCTTATTTTGGGATCTCTCACAGTTGCTTTATTCTAGTATGTAATAACTTACAAGTAAATAATATTTTCCCGTAATATTTTACTTGTTTGAAATAATACAACTATGTTAGTCATATACTATTAAGCTGTGTTTAGAGGTTTATACCATTTGTGTTATGATATCTCTCTATATTCTAATCACAATAAAATGTTTTATTTTTATATAAAAATGTTTTTTATATATATATATATATATATATTTCTGTTTTATTATGTGTGTGTGTGCTCATGCGTGTGCAAGTGTGTGTGTATAGCACCGACCAGAAATTTATAAGCAGTAACATACTGCAGTATTGTTGTATATCCTATATATTTATAAATTGTGCTGTTTTTAAATATTGCTACATTGTTTCGTTAAAATTTTATATTATTTATGAAATCTTGTATCTATGTATACATAAATTTATTTTTAGTATAAGAGATAAAATTTATATGCAAAATTTCATTATATTACTATACAACATCTACACATTTATTTCTATATATAAGGTAATATATAATATAATATAATATTATGATAATATAATGTGATATATAATATAATTGCATCAATGTATTAAGCAATAAATAGATGCACGTAAATAGAGCATATTACAAAATAAAATGAGCTAGACTCCAATTTTCAAAAATTAGTTGGCATTCAGTCTGTCAGGTTATCATAGGAACACCTTTAATATTTATTCCTTGTCTCTTCATTGTAGTTGTTTTGGTATTGAAAAGTTACTTGAGAAGTTTGATGCCTTGGATACAGACTCAGGAACTACAAAGTATATTATATCATATTATGTTTGTTTGTGTATATTATACTATGTGTTTATGTATATTATAATATTGTGTGTTTATATATAATAATATTATGTAACGTTGTAATTAAAAGCTACACAAAGCTTATAAAAAGAAAATTTAGCAAAGACTAAGTTATTGAGGTCTTGACCAATTAGAAAGCTGCAGTATCAAAAAAGAACTTCATTCATATAATGATGGATAATTATATAGTTGAAGTAATTTATATTTCAAACTAATATATAGCAAACTATCCCATTAGACTGAATGTAGCTTTAGAATCTAAAACATAGGTATTGGCATAACATACTGCAATGCAAATATATAAATATATCTGTCTAATTCTCTTGTATTCTATATTCCAGGGCTTATACACTTTATAGTCGCTTTATAAGACGGAGAAGGAAGAAAAAGGAAGAGTAAGTGCGTTCAGCTGGTACTATATAGTTATATTCCCAAAAACTGTATACAGTCTTCAGGGCTTGTGATTACCAGCCACAGTATTTAATACATTTATTAAGTGCTTAGGCTATATTTCAAGGATGTATCTACGACGTGGCCAATTGTTTATTATTGAATCAAACTAACCCCCTTTACTACTATATTATTCAGATGCTTGTCGACTTGATATGTAGGAGATAACTATTTTTTATGAACTTTGACCTCAAGTTAAATAAAAATTTCAAAGTTTTGTTCAACTTTTTCCATCACTCTTACAGTAAATGGCCGCTGGTGTGAAAACGAGTTGCAGGAGTGAAGTACGTGTTAGTTGCATGCTTGTGCACCAGCAAAAACTTGTTATGTCATGTCTACCTATGTATATATTATGCATAAGCAAGTTTATGTTTGCCATCCCTGCGTGAGAGATCCCTGATGGAATGGTTTCTTTTTAAATTAGGCCAAGGACTTAATCAGATAGGGCACCGAGCATTTATGACTGAATGCTTTTTTTAACATCATCAATGGCTTTGGTCAGAGTTTGAACCCATGACCTTGTGTTTACTAAGCAAATACTTTAATCCCTAGATCTCTAGACATTTGTTTGATCATAAATATACCAATTATTCTGTTCATTGTAATTGTTTAGGTCATTTTCACGCATTTATATATTATTTATTTTAGAAAAGAAGAAAAAACTGTAATAAAAACTGTGAGCAAGTCGAAACTCAAAAGCGAATCCAAATCTAAAGTTACGGAAAAGCCGGTCAACATTCAACTAAGAACCCGCAAGAAAGTTGTTTCCAGAAACAGCTCAAGAAGGCCTTCTACTAATTCAATCAAACTGAACAGTAAACCTAATGTTGCGGCTAAAAGTTCAGAAAAAGAAACTGTGAAAATTGTGAAAGAGAAAATTGGTGAAAGTTTGCCATCAAATAGCATGAATCGAACTCAAGAACACGCTACAAAGCTGGCATCAGGTTCGAGTAAAGTAACAGTGGCAGCTCGAATGAGTTTTGTTGATAATTTAGAAGATGCATCAACCATCTTTGGAAGAAAACTACCGGAATTTCTTCAAAGTCACAACCAAATAAGTTTTGCTGTAGAAGACTCAACAAAAGTAGCCGGCAGTCAAAAAAGCTCCGATGATAGTACCTCCAGGGATGGCCCAATGAAGTCTGCTGATGGTACTTTTACAAAATCAGCAAAAACTTATTCAAAAACCTTATCTGAAAATGATTTTAAAAGTTTAACTAAAACGTCTACAAATACTCATAAACCTTCTCTTACGGAAAGATCTGCCACAGGTTCAGTGGTGAAACATTCTGAAAGTACTCCGAAAAGTTTTCCAGCAATTAAAACTAAAAAAAAGTCAAAGAATGGGTCAAAAAAACTATCCGATAAAGCATTGAAAGGCAGGATTGAAAGCATTCATGAAAATATGTCTAAAAATTCTGTGAACTTCTCACAAAGTCTTGAGAGAAGGCTACTTGAGATTTCTCAAAGTCAAAAACCAAGCGCAACTCTTTCAAAGACCGACTTGGAAACAATGTCGGAGATGCTTCTAAAGGGCCTCGCTAAAGCTCTTTCAACAAACGCCTCAGACAAACCTCTTGAAAATATAACGGAAAATATAGCCAATGATGTTGCAGCAGATAATGGAAAAAAAGCACGTAAGAAGTTATCAAAGAAGAAATCTTCAAAGAGATCTTCAGCCGATCATTTGTAAAAGTTTTCGGTCACATAGTTGGCTGCATTCACACATCAGGAACTGTTCCCAGCTCCCAAGTCTCAAAGTATCACCAAAAAGGCATCCCATTTTGCTGCCACGACTGTTAGATTTGAATAGCAATGAATTATTTCATCAAATCTCAAGTTCTTTTTTTAGTTTCTTCTTGTTTACTAGCCTAATAGCATTTATAACACATATTTTAATAGAAATACAAGTAAATTAACATGTTGGAACCTGTTTAATATAGTAATAGTATTTACAGTTACACAATACACCCTATACCACCTATACCCAAGTCTCCTATGTTCGTATGCTCAATCATGTACTTTTATACAGTTGGCTGTATTTTTGTGCTAGAAGGTTTTGAAATTTAGAATTAATCAATATCTCCAAGTTGCACATCATGGCTAAAGTCTTTTTTGAAATAACTTGGTGAGAATAAAAACAGCCATTTCAAACCCTAAATCATGTTGTAATACACAACGCCTAGATAAAAAAAATTCTATTGTGCTTGTGGAATTTACACATGGCTGATAGAGTTTAGAACTTTGTTCATCATTTTGTTTTATGCATACAATAGTAGCTGTTTTACTGTTACAAATGCCAGGTTTACTTGATGTTAACAAAGTATATTTTAAGCTAATTATAATTAAGCAAAATTAGCAAAAACTTTGCATCTCAATAAAAATGACAATTTTAGCTTTAGTTCATTGTTTTATAATTATTGCTGACATGTTAAAATGTAGCCAAAATTCACAGTGAAATTTCTCGCCAACCTTTTCTGGTGTTAACAGCTTTTATGCAGGTTATAATAGACCTTTCATCTCAAGGTTAAATGTTTCCATAGTGACAGTAAATATTCTTTACTATGACTAATATCATCTTAATACTTGACTGGTTTTCAACAGCTTATATGCACGTTAAATATTTTACAATAATATTCTATAATAATGTTTTTTAGATTTGTCAGGATTTGTGAAAATTAGCACTTTTACTGCCAAATGCAAGGTTATGCACATTTTATAATGTTGTGAATTGAATGACTTACTGCAAGTTATACCTCAACAAAGTAAATTTTAATTCGTGCACTAACTGGAACCTTAAATTATAAAATTATTACAAAGATTCCATTTTAAGGGTTGTCCTGTCTTTATATCACACTGCTGCAACTTTTTATCCAGTTCAATTAAACATTAACAGTTTCAATCACCATGTCTCAGTTCATGATTTGTTCTTGGTATTTATTTTTTGCATCATATGAGGTTTATCTTGCATTACATGATTATTTATTATAATCATTTACACGCATTACAAGCGAGTTATTTGTTATAAATGGTGAAACACAATTATATTACGATGTTTTAAACGTCTGGTATATTAATTAAACGATTAGACCGTTATTGAGGAAACTCAAAGATCGCTTGAAGCAGCACCAAGTCGGTGAATGATTACCGGGGAAAGGATCCCAAGTTTTCACAACTTGTGTTCGACACAAACAGTATCTAATTATCTATACAATTTCTGCACTAAGTCGACCCCCAACCTGATGATGCTCTTAGTGACTTCTAACATAACCTATCGATAAAATATGCCGCCTATTACTATTGACTGAGAAGATGATATAGCTGGCGATCCGCCTATTCTACCGACGATATTATATTTTATCATTGCCAAACACTCATCCTTGACGATCTTTGCCTACAACTTGAGCGCAGTTTCATTTTGTTTATTGTTTCCTGTTCACCACTCGAATAATCCTGGATTGGCACTTGAATTGTGTTGCAAATCTCTTTACCAACTGTCACTATAATAATAGTTTCTATTATTTGATGATTTGAAAAATATCAATGCAGTATTGTATAGTTCCAATTTTTAAGTAAACGTGGGTTTAGATTTGGGGTTGGAGTTTGATTGAAAATTTAAATATTAAGTTTATATATTAATTAACTTTAAGTTTAAGTTTATTAAGCACAGTGTGAGTGTGACTGTGAGTGACAATCACAATCACAATTTGAATGACAACCTGAATCAAATTCAATGAATATTTTTAATTTTATAATCATAATTATAATTTATAGTCACAAAAACTTCATCATGATTAATATTATAAATAAATTCAAACTGAATGACAATATCAATATGAATACGGTAATCATTGTGATTATCACTCAAAGTCAAAGTTAATAATTTATTAATTAAATTTAATTTGCGCTTAATCTAACTCTTGATACTTACAATTACTTGTTGCTTTAGTTTTAATCTCAGTTTCAGTGTGAGTCTTATCAACTCGAATGTAATTAGTAACTACTAACGTTGACTTAACTATTAGTAGTATAAGTACAGTGCTGTGAAAAAGTTTAAGGACGCCTCCCTGTTTTCCATAAAGGCAATGTTCCAAGCTAATTTTAAGACACAACTAATGCATTTCCACAGGCATGGTGCCTATCAAAATGATCCTTAAGATCTCCTTATTTCATTCATATAAATTATAAGTGTCTTTTTTACATCCTCCAAAAAATTGGGTGAAACAATGAGATACTATGCATATATGGGAATTATTCAATGTTCTCACAATTTGTGTGTACTGTAGGACATCAGAATATTTTACTTGAAACATAGAAAAATATTATATGTGAATTGTTATACACATTATAGCAGCATTGCAACACACAGTGCTTTAAATTTTAGTATCAATATTTTGTTGGCTAGCCTTTATTCTCAATCGCAAGTCGGCAGCGACGAGGCATCGACTTGTACAGCTTCTCCAACTCCTTTTCAGTCACGACATGATGCCATGCATGAATTACAGGCTCTATGAGTGTCACCTTAGTTGTTGGCTTTTGTGAAGAGACTATTTTAGCCATTCTTGACCATGAATTTCTTATTGGGTTCAAGTCCCGGCTTTGTGCTGGCCAGTTAAGCGTTGAGACCCTCTGCTTTTTCATCCACTTTTTAACAGTTTTTGCCCAATGGCATGGTGCATTGTCATCTTCAAATATGGTAATTTCATTTAAAAAGAAGTTTTTTATGATTGGAAGATGTTTAGCATTAAGATTATCCATATATTTTTGAGCATTAACATCATTCCAGAGCAATTAAAGAGTCGACCTACACTTTTTCGTGTTATGCAACCCCAGAACATAACACCGATAGAGTGCTTAATTGTTCGAAGAATACATTAGGGGTTATATTTCTCATACAGGTATCTTTTAACGCAACAGTTTCCAGCATGATTGTTCACATTAAATATGGATTCATCTGAAAAAATTACTTTTTTTCTAATCATTCACTGTCTAATTACCAGGCTCCCTGGTCTACCGTAACCGGCTTTTTTGCTGCTTCTCGGTTGGTTGAGGCTTCCTCTTGCTTTGCGGCCATGTAAACCATAGCTCAGCAATCTTGCCTTATCAGGGATGTTGAAGCTGGTGTTCCTGTTGATTCTGACTATTCCTTGCCTACTCAAGACTTGTTTTATGGCAATCTTTCTTGCTGATCCCAATGAGAACCTTGTCATCTCTAGGTGTGCTTATTTTTGGTCGGCTATTTTCAGGTCCATCTGCTACACTACCGGTGTCCATAAATTTCTTGATAATTTGATGTACAGTTGTCTTTACTTTGCCAACCTTTTCAGATATTTTTCTAATTGAATAACCTTCTTTGTGCAAGAAAATTATTACAAACTTTGTCTCTGAAGGAAGATTTACAGCTCTCATTTAGTCTATGGGCAGCACCCAAGTGGACACCATGTAAAAGCTCACAGCTAAATGACATATTTAAAATTATAAAAGAAAGTTATACTTTATGATATCATGATGCCATGCACAAAGTCAAATTTCACTATTTAGCCTTTTGTGGTTATAAAAGTCGATAAACTTTGGTTACATAAAAATACAGGAGTTGCGCTTCCTTAGCTGCCTGTGCAGTTGGCCCAAAAATGGGTAGAAAACATCACAACAGCAAGAATTTAGAAGATAGAAATTGTAGAGCACATCCTAAGGGTCATTTTGATATATAGAACTTGCAGGAAAATATTAAGAACTTACAAGAAATGCCTATTAAACAAGATACATAGAAATTTCTGCAAGCGTTCTTAAACTTTTTCACATCACTGTATATGCATACTCATACTATTACATTTACTTCTACTGTTGCTAGTAATAGTAGTAGTACTAGTACTCGCAGTAGAGCTAGTACTACCACTAGTACTAACAGTACCTCTAACTGTGTGACTCTGAGTGAACACTTTTAGTAATGCCCATAGTTTTTACTTTAGTATTTAGGTCAGTAAGATAATGTTGATAATTCTATCTATGACATAAAATATTATTGATATTAATATTACATTTAGCTTTACTATTACTAATACTAGTAGTACTAGTAGTATTAATACTAATAGTAATACTAATAATTCCAATACTATAACTACTACTGTATTAGCATATACGCTAGTACTATTAGTAATATTTTTATCATTATTACAAAGTATTTGCAAAAAAAAAAGCTGAGAGGGAAACCTGGGGAAATAAAGTGCTAATAATTGCCATATTGGTAATTAAAACTTGGTTGCGGATCATTATGAAAAAACCATAACTCTCCCCCTATTACTAAAAAGTTAGGAAAAAATATCGAAATTCAGGCAAAATTAGAAAACAACTCAAGTTGTTTAGTTGTATTTGTTCAGGGCAAAAACATATATATTAGCAGCTAAATTGTAAAAAAGAGTCAAAACTAGAGATATCAAGTGTGTAATAAACTAAGTAAAATGACCCTTATAGTTTTTATTCTATGTTCATGTGCGAATTTAAGTCAACATTTGATTCTTACAAAGACTGGTTTTAAATCTCTTAGTCTGTGAAAGTTTTCAGTCAAGCTAATCTTATTTTAGCAGAAGTTCATTTCACTTTTACTTGAAGAATGTCGGGGGACAGACGGGTCACCCAACCAACTCCGGCCTCTCATTGGGGGAACTATAGCAAGGAATCAGAGCAAGAGAGACAGAAGAGATATGCAGAACTATTCAGTAAACTGGACGTCAATAAAGACGGCACAATATGCATAGCAGATCTCACTCAGGCCCTCAGTGCCATGGGACTGGGCAACCAGTCACAAACTGCTCAGGTAATTTAGAATGATATTTTGTCGCTTTCATCCCATGAATGTCGCTCCTAACTTAGATCTACAAGTGTTATTTTCAGGCGTTTAAATAAGCACCTGGTAGATATATTTTAATGGTAAGGAGCAGCCATGGTCTAGAGGTTAGAGCTTTTGACTAGTAAGCACGAAGTCATGGGTTCGAACCTGACAAGAGCATCCAGTCATAATTGCTCTTGTACCTCATCTGAATATTTCCTTAAACTGCTTTAACAAAAAACACTTTCATTAGGCCTTTCTCATATATTTTTATGGTATTAATTCTGGTTGTTAACTACAGACAAAAATTCAAATTTCTTTTAAAAGTATTTCTTTTTAGTCTTGATTAAATACTAAAACTTTGCTGATATTATTCCTGTCTAAAATTCATGCTTTAAAAGTCAAATTTAATTGGTTGCTTTTTGGAAGAACTGAAATGGTAGCACATATGAGTAACAAATTTGCCCCCATTTACTCTTGAGTGTTGTGGATAAGCTAGTACTCAGTAGTGCATGCATAGTGCTACACAATAGTAGGGATACTCCATTTGTTAGGCCACAATATTGAACATGAGTTGGTGGTATGTAGTAATTCATTACTATGTGGGAACGTACAACAGCTAAATATTCCTGGGAGGAGAAGAAATTTAGGTTTACTTTGCTTTCAAATAGCAAGTAAATATGCAGGTTTTGGTCACCCTTAGTATGTGAATTCTGCAGCCATTGTGATCTGCAGGTAATGACTTTTGCAGACTAATTAATGAGTAAAACACTTGAAATGTGGAAATGAAATTTAGTCTTCCTTTCTGTGCAAAATTTAAGGGAGTAACAGTGATTTAGTAAACACAAAGTCATGGGTTTGAACCCTAGTAAAGGCCATTGGTGATGTAGGAAGAACATCCAGTCATAATTGCTCCTACAGTGCCACATCTGAGTAAGTCCTTAGCCTGCTTTAAAAACAGGGATAGCGACTATAAACTAAAGTGAGTTTTTCTGTAACATGTAATTTCCTGAGCTATAATTCAGCATCAATGACAGAGTTTAGTATTTGAGATGCAATATTTGCTTTTAGCTGCTGCTAGCAGACATTCACTTATAGACTCTTTTATCCCCTTTGGCCGAGTCTTTGATTTGCATATACTTGTTGATTAGTTATAAGAAGTATCAAAGTAGACTAGTTGCTATTTGCCTTCCAGTCTAATTACACCGTGAGCAGTATTTCATATGTAATTCTATCCACTTAGAGTAATAAAATATCTTAGTATAAGGGCAATACTGTCATAACATGTTGTAGGTAACTGACTTGCCCTTTCAATGTTAATGGCTTTTCAGATTTAATTTGGCTGATACTTCGTGTTCAGTTATATTGTATGGCAGAGCAATATAATATAATATATCATTGTTGGTAGCGACTAGTGAGAAGTGGTGGTTAATATGAATCTTATACACTGCTACTACTATCACTACTACCACTACTACTACTACTAACTACTACTACTACTACCACTATACTACTACTACTAACTACTACTACCACTACTACTACTACTACTACTGCCACTACTACTACTACTACTGCCACTACTACTACTACTACCACTACTACGTAGTACCACTACCACTACTACTACTACTACTACTACTACTACTACTACTACTACTACTACTACTACTACTACTACTACTACTACTACTATGTATATTTTATAGAAAATAATAAAGAAGTCTGACTCCAACAATGACGGGAAGCTAGACCTACTGGAACTGGTGGAGTACCTAACAGAACATGAGAAAAATTTACATCTACAGTTTAGTAAACTAGACTCTAAAAATGATGGTTCGTTTACATTATAACAAGTTTGACATGTAACCCACATGCCTGCGCTGTACAATTCTATTAATTCAAAATATTATATTATATTGATTTCTACAAAAGCTAATTATCATACAAAATTCTCATTTGGTGAAGTTTTATTTCCTCCTCTTATACCACCACACTGTCTGACCTTTAGAAAATATAATACTTTTCATTCTTCAATGCTAGCAGTTGACTTGCTTTACATGAATTAGAGTTGTGTCCTCTTTTTGAATAAGGCAGACATGTGAGTAGTAAACGATTAACAGCTTCTTACTAAAAAGCAAATTATTAAAAATCAGCTGATTTCGAGAATTATTTTTATCCCCCAGGGATTGAGCTGGGTGCCGTAATAAAGACATTGTGAAAAGCCTGTGTTCTAGATTAGAAATGTAGCAAAAGAAGTTATTTTCTTGTGAAAATTTACACCCACGCTCTAAACCAAAATTTGATAATACAGTCAAAGAATTTTGGTGATCTCAATTTCTCCACTACTAATTCTAAATGCACTGTGCATTAATAGGTTTGCTTTTCTTTTGTAATTGAAATTGAAAGAAATAGTGAAAACCCACTGATATGTAGACAATGATACAGGTTAACTTCAAACACTCGTTTACCTACTACTAGCTCACTGAGAATGCTACTTTTAGGTGTTGGCTAACGTAATATTTTATAGTTGCTTTTTGTCTTTCGAAGTTTGTTTTGTAAAGAAATTTACAACTTGTTAACTATTTAAAGGTCTGCTGGACATTGAGGAGATAATTTCCTCTTTCAAGAACCTGGGTATTGATATTGATAGAGAGGAGGCGGAGCTACTCCTCAAAAGGTGAGCCAATCACAGCTGTTCCAGTTTCTCTCACATTCTTTGGTTTATCAAGATTTTCACTCACAGTTCGCTTTATTGTATATGAATTTCTTCGTAGCTTTGATTTACTGTTTACTGTTAATATTAGACTGTATAGTAGTGTGAGATATTTAATTATTATTTATTTATATGTAATATAATTTTATAATAATATTGTATTATGTAACATAATATCATGTAATGTTATATCTACAAATAAACTTGTGCTGTTAGAATGGATGAAGACAAGTCTAACATGATAAATTGGGAAGAGTTTAGGAATTTTCTCCTCCTGAGACCTGTAACCAATATAAAAGATATTCTACATTCCTGGAGACATGCCACAGTGAGTAGACGATTCTATAGTATGTCGTAGTGGGTAGACAATTCCTGTGGTGTCCTGTACCTTAATAATGCGGTTTAATTAGTATTCTACATCAGGGGAAGATAATTTCTTAGGTAGTGTATATGGTACAGTTTGTAAGCTGTATTGAGTAGGCAATTCTTTTGGTGGTTGTATCACTGTGTACAATGCCTGCAGTCTTGTTGCATTGAGCAGATAATTCCATCAATAAAATATACCATAATTTTTAAAGAGTTTTCCATATCTCGATGAGTGGGCGATTCCATAGGACGAAATTGCCAGCTCATCACCTTAGCTTCTCTCTGACATGTTTATGTTTACATCAAAGTTGCTTATTTATTATTGTTTGCATCAAATGTGAACATTGACATGCTTTCCATGCTTTCAATTTCACTGTCACACTACATTCATGTGACGTTGGCCAAGTTGAGTCATTTTGCACTTTGAGTTTGCTCCAAACATTCCCCCTTTGGCTTTAAGGGGTGTGGTGTAATTGACAGGTGCCTTTCAATTATAGTAAATGGTGTAAAGTTTTTAAAGCTAGCTGGTAGTATTAGCAGGTAGTACTAGTAGGTAGTACTAGTAGGTAGTCCTAGTAGCTGGTGCTAGTAGGTAGTACTAGTAGGTGGTGCTAGTAGCTGGTGCTAGTAGGTGGTACTAGTTAATAATGCTATAGAATGTTTGTGTGATTTATGGCTTTAAACATGAAACAGAACATATTTTTGGGAGTTCCTAATATTTAAAAATAAGTTGGCAGTGGAAGTCAAAACGTTGTGCTATATTTAGATTAACTCGATTGGCGGTAGTAAGTAGTCTAGACTGAAATTTATCTCAGAATTTATCTTTTCTTGCTCAATTTTTTCATACAGCGTTATTTAAAAATAATTTTCTATCCTGTTTCTATTTTAGGGAAGTTTATAGAATAGTATTTATTGGAAGCTTTCTTCTAAAACATATCTTGTATTTCAGTTGAGCTATTTTTGGCAGTCATCCCATTGGAATAATCAGTAACTCTCTTTGTACTTGTACAATATATTGATACGCCTTTTGAATTTCTAAATCAAGACAACACCCTGGCATTCAGGGTTGCTACATTATAGTAGCCTATATATCTACTTATATATAATATATATCTATATATCTACTTAGATATAGTATATAGTATATACCCACCTAGATTTAGTATATAGTGTACTCATATAAAATACATTGTTTTTCTCTTATTAGGATACATGTTATATAATTACAATTCATTAGTTTTCTCTATGAGTTGTCCTCCCATCATGAAATAGACTATAGCTTGTTAGGGGAATGACTCTTATACATATAGACTGGCTAGCAAATAGAATAGTTATGTGGGTATAGAACTTCATCTAATCTGAAATTAAATCTTTAATTTTCGATTCTTTGAAATTATTTCTTTTATACTGCATTCACGTAGAAATAATAGTTCAAGTTATGAAGTTATATACAGCAAGCAGTCATTAGAGGTTAGTAGACTATGAGGTAATACTCTACAGCCTTAATAGTCGAGTTTCTCGAATTCCTCGGCTTGTACAGTTGGCACAGTAGCTGCTACATTGTGACACTCTTACTCAAACAGTTGTTGATAAACAGCTAAAGATGCTGGCATACACCACATACCTGGTGACATCATCGGTTTTCGTGTAAATTGTTCTAGCTTATTGGAATTAGCCCAAGTACCAGAGATTGTTAGCTATGGTAGGGGAAGGTGGGGTAAGTTTCCCTAAAAATGCAGTCAGATTTTAATTATTTTCATAGATAAATTATAATCTTCTACTGGAAGCAGCCAACTGCATCAAAGTAAAATCTTCCATTTTAATTGGAAATTTAAAGATAATTTTAATGGCAGTTTGAAAAGATAATTTAAATGAAAAATATGGGGGAAATTTATTTTAGTAACATAATTAAAGTAATTTTAAATCCCAAGTAGGGATATCAATAATAACTGTGGTATTCACTTGGCACTAGAAGATATTTTAGTGCAATATTAGCAGCTGCTAATATGCTATGAATTCTAGGATGTACCAGTGTTATATCTCCGTCACAAATTCCTAATGGTACTTGGAACTTGTTTAATCTATTGCACAATCATTTCATCAAAGATATTGGATACAAAATATTTATAAACACTTTGTTATTGTATGCTACATTGCATCAGACCTATTTGTTTATACGTGTTCCATGTTTCCTGTCACACGTTCATGTGAAGATACTAGTAATGTAATTTAGTTTATCTAATATTGGATTGATAGATGCAGCACAACTTTTGGGGTCACAATGTCCAGGTCATTGTCCAAACTCCAAATCACAAATCAATGCACTTAGTGACTCTAAACTTTGTGCTGCATCAAGTGATTTCCCTCCTTTACAGAAAATGAATTAAAAGGAAACTGACATTGCTTCCTTCATGTAGCCAACTAGTATGTGTACCTTTGTTGCTCTAATCAGGGGTGTCCCACTGAGAGCCCCAAACTTGTGCCTTCCAATAGATAGTTTTTTCTAAATTCTAGATTTGAAGGTATGCTAAACAGTAAACTTTGAGAAGCTTGCTCCACATTTTCATTGATTAGACTTGTTTTGGTGATAACACTTTCGTAAAACCAGAATTTCCCAACAATAAACTTTTACTGTTGGACACACTTTACCTTACCATTTTCTAAGAATACCCCTGATTCTAATAGGAAGGTAGCAGTATTTTCTACCGATGAAACCTAAAATTAATTATGTTAGCTAAAAATCTAACTTGAACAAACTTTTAAATAGTACTGCTAATTTAAAAATAGTAGCAGTTTTCTTCTCTTGCCTTACTCCTCACAGAAATCTGATTTTTCAGGTCAACTGCTATCCTAGTTCTATTAGGTCATGTTTGAAGGTAGAGAGGGTTGGTTTTACTTATCAAAAGAATTTCTATTCTGTGGGGATAAAAATTCTTTGCTAAACTAACTTTACCTCGTGAGTTCACACATTATTGCTGGTCGAATGAGTTCAGTGCTATAAGCTATTGAACTCTGATATTAAAATATTATATTATGTTGTTGATTTCTTGCCGGATGTCCTATCAGTAGTAATACACTGGAATTGTGGTGTAAACTTACCAGGATATGTTGGAAGATAATAGTTTTGTCAAGTGACCTTTGAACTTTAAGTGCTTCTACACTTGCAATTTCAGTTGGACCAATGTACTCTACTAAACTATTGTTACGATTCTTTGTTTAATCTTTTGGTAATTAAAACCAGTGAACAGGAAAAATAGTCATAACTACACCTTACTATTGTGACAAAGGTTAAAAGGAAAAATCATTTAATTTTTGAAGTGTAGGTATTCAAATGATAAGTAAATCAATGTTTGCCAGTGATACTATTAGTAATTTTATCAGCAATAACTGGATTGGTGAACATTAAATCATTTCTCCCTTGAGGGTAGGTAAGGGCTTGTGTTACCATATAATATTGTACTTGCTGTGGAAAGTATCGTGTTTATTAAAATTGTTTAGATGCGGGCAGGTGAACGACCCTTTATTACTTAATTGATCGTACTTGCGTGCCCTTGCACGTGCTTCTATTAATGCGTAGCCGCCCAACTAACCGGAAAATTGATTTATTAACACGTATTGTGTCATTTGTTCTCCTAGCCAATCATATGCCGTTCTGTTTCGAGTGGACCAATGATATAGAGAAATAGTCAAGCTGCATTGCATCACCTTCAGTATTGGCGATCATATTGCATGATGTACAGTTTGTTAATCATGCTTTCCGGCTAATACTATTTGTTTGACTCATTCACGTTGTTACTGTGATACGGACAGTCAGGTTGTCTAACTCAAACAAATGTGTTCGCTTGCGGTTCTAGTCAAAATCACTCAACATTTCGCGGTTCCTAGTATTAGTAAATTTACAAATTTGGCGTTCAGTTTAACCTTACAATTTTAACAATAGCCACCAACATGGATATAGGATTACATTTTCAATCTACAACTCCTGTTCAGACAGGAAAGAAAGACTCTACTTATATTCTAAATAGGTTTCATATTGAACAAGATTCTGAAATGGATGGCTGGCTTCACTACTGGTCACATTGCCCAATGGTAAGCTAGCATTTTGATTTTGGTTTTGAGTCTAAGATCAAGATGGCCACTGGCACTTCTAGTTTGTTTTACCCTTGGCCTTAGTCTTACTCTTACTCTTACTCTTAGGCTTAAGAAGTATAGCTGTAGTAACTGTAAGTCTAAAATCAAAATGTAAGAATTTAAGAGAGTTTAAATAAAATTGAAGTTCAGCTTTTGATGTTCAATATCATTTGAATATCTGATCACGGTTGATCTGAAAAATTTAAAAAAGTTCCCTCAGTTATTCAACTAGAAAATCATCCTAAAACCTGATCATAGTATTCATGTTGAGAGAAATGAAATATATAGGCGTAATTACTGAGTAAAAGTTGGTGCTACTAGCTAGCTAGGCCTACTTCTAGTAGTGGTATTAAATAACCATTACTAGCTATTACCAATTAGGCAATTAGTCTAGTAGTACCACAGACATATTTCAATTTACTTATTCCTAAGGCGATTAGGTTTGATGGACAAAAAATACTTGAAATTTTAATTACTGACCAATTTATTAGATTAGTGATACTTCACTATACTTGTTAGTGGTCATCACCTTAATTTCAGATTTGGGTTCGATTTCAGTGTTGTAATGGAGTTTTTGAATTTTGCTCTCAGGTTGCACTTTAACCTACTTGCTTACCTTTAGTCTTAATTCATTCAATAATCTACTTATCAGTTTATAGAACTCCAGAGTGAGTTATGATGCTATTTTTTACTCATTCACGTGCTACATTTAAAAGTCGTCTGCTGAGAGGCACAAGTTATCACTACATAAGTCTTTTGTCTTGAACTAGCTAACTCTACTAAAAATGAATGCCATTTCTCAGTAATATTGTTCCAATATTGGTTTGTGTTTCATGAAGACCAGATCAAACCTAGTCCTGCTCCAACTCAAACTGAGTGTATTCAATCAATTGAAGTAATTTTGCTTTAGCTAGCTTATCAGTTAGCCAATTATGATCACGAGCTATGGTTAGTCATAATGATAACTCAACACATTTACTTAATCCAAAAAGATGTGGGCTTAATGGGCGAGTCTAGTTTTATTACTTCTCTAGCTGGATTAATTCACCATTATGCAGATCTTCTGTTGAAGTAGTAAACTATACATGAATAAGGATTAGGTGTTACAACTGCCAATTGAACTATTACTAACCACCCACCTACAGTGCGGTCTTTGTTCTTTCATTCAAGCTCAGTTGCTGTTTCTGGGCTGGACTCATTGTTCAATGAAATAGTTTTGTGTGGGAATAATAAGTTGAATGAATGACTCCACACTGGTTAGTTAACCTTGCTAATTTCACCTACCATTTTGGTATAAAGCCAGTGGAATTCTGTCCATTGTGTGCAGTTATTGATTTTATAATTACAGCAGATATTTTGAGCATTTATATGAAATTCCCATCTGAATTTAAATTACAGAATAATATATATATTATTATATTAGCTTTTAATATTCAGGTTCTGTTGGGCTGATTAGTTTGTGTAATACAATATTTCCATGGGTTTTATTGACTCGTTTTTATCATTTTTCTAGTGATAAACTTCCTGTAAGAGGTTTTTGCCTTTTTCCCTGTTTTAACTCTTCCTTATTTCCTTTCATCAACAGTTCTACCTCAGGATTGATGTAGATTATATTACATTATGTAGTACATGCTAGTACACTATATAGTAAACATTAGTACATTTTGTAATATATACTAGTACATTTTGTAATATATACTAGTACATTCTGTATTAAATACTAGTACATTCTGTAGTAAATACTAGTACATTTTGTAGTATATACAAGCCTATTTTGTAGTAAATACCAGTACATTCTGTAGTATATAGTTGTGTTGATAGCAAATATATATCATCATGTTGTGTAACAAGAGTTGAGAAATCAGTACATTATATATAAGGAAGTACAAACATCACAATAAAATATGCAATACAGGAAATGTTTCATTAACCCTATTGATGCTGGTGGAATTTAGTAATTACATCTAATAGTATTTCTTCATTATATTTACTCTTTACTAACATGAGTTTTTACTTTCTCCTTTCTAAATTTTTTTCATAGAATCTATGCTCTACTCTGTGGTTTTTTCTGTAAATGTTCATGTTTTATTTTTCTGTCAGTCCTTTTGATTTAATTTCATTACCCATTTCCAAGCTATTTTCTTTATTCATCAACTCACACAAGTTTATAGTCACCATCCCTGTGTGAGAAACCCCTGATCTAAGGTTTTTTTGTTAAGGCAGGTTAAGGACTTATTTGTTAAGATGGGACACAGGAACTATTATGACTGGATGCTCTTCCTAGCATCACCAATGGTCTTTGTCGGTTCGAACTCATGACTTTGTGCTTACTAAGCCAGTGATCTAACCCTGCTCCCCATCTTTATTCATCAACTCATAATGTATTTACTATCAGGAGTTATCTTCACCTGTTTGAGTATCTCTCTCCCCCCCCCCACCTTCTCCTGTATCTCTACAAAACCATGTCTTGTTTCAGCTGATAGACATCGGTGAAGACATCACTGTGCCAGATGACTTCACAGAGGAAGAGCTCAAGACGGGGATGTGGTGGCGCCACCTGCTGGCTGGAGGCGCTGCCGGTGCCGTCAGCAGAAGCTGCACGGCTCCTCTAGACAGACTCAAAGTCCTCCTTCAGGTGAGAGAGTTGTCTACCCTCTTTGCTGTCAGTGTCCTGGTCTATATATAGTGTAAAGTACTTGCGTGTGATAGGCTGTTTATAGAGTTACTTACCCCTGACTATTAGACTCATTGAAATCTCTCTATTTTGACTAAATAGATAAGTTGTAGTGTGGCTCTGGAAAAAAATAAAATAAATACTTATATAAAATGGTGTAAAGTTCACCACTGAAGAGAGCTCGGTACAGAGTGGATTAATAGTTAGAAATTGCAGTAAAATTTGATTAAAACATTTTATTACTAGTAGTCTCATACTTATGTGCAAATATCTGGTGTTTGACAATTATGTTATATTTTCTACTGTTAATTTGCTGGTTTGTGTGCTAATATATGATTACTCATTATACACTATGTGTAGTGCTGTGTACTAGAGTAGTTGCATGTACCCAAACAATTATGTGCTGATCCAGTAGCTGTGTGTACCCAGGTAGTAGCGTGTACCCAGGTAGTTGTGTGTACCCAGGTAGTTGTGTGTACCCAGGTAGTAGTGTACCCAGGTAGTAGTGTACCCAGATAGTAACAAGTATTGTATCTCCGTACAGGTCCATGGCTCCACTAAGAATAAACTGGGAATCTTCTCAGGGTTCAGAGATCTGCTAAAGGAAGGCGGATGTAAGGGACTGTGGAGAGGGAACGGTGTGAATGTCATAAAGATAGCTCCAGAGACCGCCATGAAGTTTATGGCCTATGAACAGGTGTGCTTCTTGTCTTCTCTCTAACCTCTTTCTGTATCGTTGGGTTTTCTGCCCCTGAAAATGTGATTACGAAAATCATCGGTTAACCTCATTTAATGGAGAAAGACTAATTAATTCCCAACAACCTTGAATATGTGTTACTAGGGTACATCTATTTTCTTCCTAGATAATGTTGGTAAATCTCCCATCTGTGCAAGTTTTGCTGTATTGTGTATTATGGGTGTATATATATCGTAAATAGCTAATTAATGATTGTGTTCCAATAACACTTAGCAATACTTCCTGGTGCTTCACCATGAGGATCTAAATGGAATTCTAATGTCTAATATCATGTGTGCAGTAGTGAACGTTTATCCTGTATCCATGGTTACGTCTGACTACCATATAGCCACTTGACACTAATGCATCCGCTAGGCTATTTCAGATCTTTATTCAAATATTTTCGTCAATAATTAATAACATCTTTCCTGGAATTTTTCACCTTGACCTGTCCGGAATAGATGTTCTGTACCCTAAACCAGTCACAAATATTTTTCACTTGAAGTCACTGTTGAAATAAAAATTCAAAGATATTATTTCGTGGAACTCTTCTCTAAACGTACGTTCAAACATTGCAGATGAAAAGTGTCATGAAATCTGCTAAGAAGACAGACGAGCTGACACCTGTTGACAGGTTCATAGCAGGTTCTTCAGCAGGTGCTATATCACAGACTGTCATCTACCCCATGGAGGTGAGTAACCCAGCTCTGTCTCTCCCTACAGCTGCTGTTCTGTCTGAATGTATAATACATTGTAATCATAGCTTTGGGAGAACATAACTCCAACAAACAGGATTTGTTCAGTAAAATTTTCTCATTCTGTTGATAATTAAGTTGATTATAATTATTTTGTAGTGTTGTCAGACAACTAAGCTGTTACTTATTTTAAACTATGTAAACTGACATTTGGTTCAATAGATAATTTTTTAGCCATGGTCACTGATTCACTGGATTTGTCCCCCCCCTACTGTAAGGATTATAGTGTCATAATATATTTTCTAAACAGTCATCAAACAAACTTTCAAGTACCTGTCAATAATCTGTCAAGTTGCAGTGTTCCGCTTTTCAGCATGTGTCAGCTTTTCGTGATGGACTTCAGTTGTAACAGCTTAGTGTATTTCAATGTGAAGTAGGAACAAACTTCCCAGGGTGGGGGGGGGTGAGGTGGGGGTGTCCAACCTTTCCAGACCAAAGGGCCACTGAATGAAATAGTGAGGACCACTCTGTAAACTTTAGCTTGCGGTGGGAGGGGGGGGGCACAGCATCGGTAATTTTTAAAGTACTTTATTCCAAATTTGTTAGACTCATTGCACAATAAAGTCTGCATGTATATAAATATGATAATTAAAAGGTGGTTTATTTGACTCTATCCAGACACGTTTCCAAAATAACTTTTTTTTATGCCTTTGCCTTAAATTTAGGCTTGGGGGGCCTGTATCTGGCCCTGGGGTTGCCTGTTAGACTAGTTGTCCGAAAGAAATGCAGGACTCACTGAGTAGTAACAAAGTAGTGGGGGTACTATGGTACACTGTGTTATTCTACCCTCTTGTGTTGTGCAGGTGTTGAAGACGAGGTTAGCTCTGAGGTTCACGGGACAGTACGCCGGTATATTCGACTGTGCCCGTAAACTCTACCGGTCAGAGGGGTTGTCAGTCTTCTACAGGGGGTACATCCCCAACCTCATCGGTATTATACCATACGCCGGCATCGATCTCATGGTCTACGAGGTGAGTTGAAACAGATTAATTGGAGTTGTTATTTATTGTTGCAGCACTAAATAGGTTGTTGTGATGCTTCGTTTACATTGGTTGGTAAGATTGTGATATATCACAGCAAGGGTGGGCAACTTCTTTGTATGGTGCCAAGTATAGATTTCAGTCAAAACAAAGGGTCACATAATTGTACACATAGTAAATTATATTATAATAAAGTAATTTGTCACCAAACCTATACTGTGCTAATCAGAATAACAATGACAGTATTTACTTATATTAAGTATTAAAAGGGCTACTGAAAAAAGGGCAAAGGGCCCCCAGTTGCCCACCCCTGTATTATAGTATTGATGATGTTTAGTGAAGTAGTTGCATGTGAAGATAACTCCAATTTCCTGTGCTGTAGACTCTGAAGTCGTATTATCTTTCGGCTCATCCCGAGAAAACTGATCCGGATATAAAGGCCTTGCTGATCTGTGGCACCACCTCTTCTACTTGCGGGCAGTTGGCCAGCTACCCCCTAGCTCTGATACGCACGAGAATGCAGGCTAAGCCAGACAAACACCAGAGCATGATAGGTTAGTACACGAGAGCTGGTGATGTCATCAAATTGTGTGAACATGTCACCAGGAACTGTTGTGGTCATATCAATGCTATAAGTGTGTTTGGTTTCTGAAAACATTTAATTATTGATAAGCCAAAAGTTTTGTCTTTCTAAAGATATTTTATGTTGAAACTTTCATAAGATTTGTATTGATTGATTTATTTATTAGTTGAAACTCTTTTTCCCAGTATATCAGTGTAAATATAAAACATAGGCCTTCTAGTTTACTTTGTATTGTTGGATTATTTTACCTGCTTTTTATTAATTTCATTACTGCTTCGACCAAGCAAACCCCAACAACTGGAGTACAGATTAGATTGCTTTATGATTTGTTTTAACTGTTCTGTAGGTGTGGGAACTTCTATACTAAAGACAGACGGGCTCACGGGACTGTATCGGGGGATAATTCCCAACTTCCTGAAAGTGGCGCCGGCCGTGTCTATAAGTTACGTGGTCTATGAACACTGTAGGAAGCTGCTAGGGGTAAAAATGACTTGAGGGTGGATGTCCACTGATCTTAGGCTATTCAATTGTTTACAGTTCGTACTCCTAGGCAATCTCGTAGGTAATAGTCAGTGTGGACATACAGCTGTTTATTAGATGCAGAAGATACACCTGTTTTGATTGGATAATATCTACTCATTATTTCGTAGAAGTGACTTGGAACTGGACATTTGTACTAATATTAGTTTTGCATATTTTGTGTAGCAGTTTTTTATATGCAACATTCTCTGGTGATGTGCTCTATTTGTAAGCTAAGTAGACACTTGAGAGATCAATGCTATGTAATGCTAGTCAACTATCTCTAAAATTAGAGGCCTTGGTATCACACCATTCCACTAGTCTAATACTACCTGCCAGCCATCTATTTAATTCATCACTTTTCTATTTATTTTTTACAGATTTATTTTCTATCTGTTTGAATAAATCACACTTCAGTTATCTACAATCAGAAATATTAGTTGTGAATGAATGGATCAGCTTTTTATGAAGTTACATAATAAACCCAGTTGCTATCAATTACATTATAAGATAATGCTTGTAGAGTATTTTTATAACTGAAATCTTTTTGTGACTCCTGGGAATTGTTTACTTTTATTAAAAGTTTCAAATACAGGGCAATATTATGCTGAGACTGATAAAAAAAAACCAACTGCAGAAGCAGTTCAGTCTAAAAGTTTTTCAATTTTTATTATAGTTACTAAATCAAGTTTGCAGCTAGAATTAGATAATTATAATTTACAATTATTTTAGCGGAATTGTTGGCAGGGAAATTCATGTAGACATTTATAGCTTTGGAAACATTGAAGCCTTTTTTATTCATTCTTATTTCTAATTATGAGTACAGTTTGGTTTTATTAGTAGTATTGAGCCTTACTCCCCCCCCCCCCACACTAAAATGTCAACATTAAATTTATAATTATATATAAAGGAGAATATTGTATTAATAGCTTACTAGCGAATTCAATAACGGTATTTTGGAAATAGGCTTGGCTTATACAATATATTTTATTAAGCATGAATAATTGAAAAATGACAAAAATGGTTAACATTTTGTATGGCCAATATCGTATTAAAATATAAAATATGACAAAAAAATATAAAAAATATTGGCCAGAATATTTGTTATTGTTGATACAAAATATAAAATAACGACATAAAGCGAAAATCATTCCCAAAATAATTTATGCTTACAAAAAATAGATGTGCAGAGATCTAGAGAAACTACCGGAGTTGTGTATATAAACATAGAATATGCAATATTATGAAAAAGTATAGTAAATAAGTAGAAAAATAAAAATCAAAAACAAAACAAAAATACCCAAAGCCAAACCTATCTTCTTAGCACATAAACCACTTCAATTCTTATGCTAATAACCGTTGCGATAGGGTATATTGCACTAAAATTACAATTTATTGAAGCTTTTTAAATACCTGGTAGAGAATGAGTATTTAGTGACCAATAGTTAAATATAGAAAACAAAGTACAAGATAAAGATATACAGTTGAACAAAGTTGATAAGATTATTCTAAAATATGCTGTTTTGGATAGTAGCAAAGTAGCTGGTAAGAATTTGAGTAGAGGCCGGGTTTTACCCTCTACCACAGGAGTATAGGTGTGGATTATCCCTAATGACACACATAAAGTCAGGAGCATACAACTACAACTTTCACGTCAGGGAGAGGTGCAGATAGAACTGCTGTTAATACAGAATGTATCAAGTAATAGTAAATGTACCAACATATATAGTAACTAATTTGCATGCCATGTTAGCCTGGTGTTAAGAGCAGAAGTTATACACTGGCTGGTAAGCTTTTGCTAATAAGAGATCCTCCTAACACTATAGAAATTGTGTCACTTCAAATAGTGCATACTATGGTTCAGCTTCAGTTTAGTAGAGCTTGTATATGTGGTAGCAGTTTAGTAGAGCTTGTATATGCCGCAGAGCTTACAGAAGTATGCAAGTGGCCTTACGTCTTCGCATCTTCTGGACAGACTTTTGGTGTCTCACGAGTGCTAAACACACCTCTCGCATTGCCTCCTCGACATACTCATCACTCTGCATAGAAGCAAGTCAAAATTAGCTGACCACCTAGCTTCATATTCATGACAAAAAGTGAAACTGTAATACATAATTAAAAAGATTTCCTATTATATGCAGTTTTTGCTCCTTATCTGTAAAGGAAAGAATTTGTTTTTCATTATATTATAATAAATTTACTAGCTGCGAAATTTTTCCACATTCAAAAAATAAAGAGAATCAACAAACCTTGTAATATATGAAGCCCCGGTGATCATCTAAAAAAAATCCAACATGTGAAAAATAGACACTATAACAACAGTTGCAGAGTCATTTGGAAAATAATATTTGAAATTGTCTTCTTCGATAGTTATAACAATCCAGATACCAAAAATTGGTGGCTCTATAACTACATAATTATATATATGATAAGAAATCTACTACAAAGCAGAGCATTCAACCACTTTGTCATAACCTAAACTAAATTATAATTTATTTTTTTAATAAGCGTGATAATGTATTATACTAGTATATTAATAAAGGTTAAATAATGATGGCAGCACAACTAAGAGAAATATTATTTAGCTTTTGATGAGCATAATAATATATACAAGTATATAAACAAAGGTTAAAGAGTGATAGCAATCCAATTATTAATAAAGCTTTAGTCAATAATATTAAAGAAGCTTATTGCAACTCTAAACTAACCAAACCAGTCATGTCCCAAAAGCTCATCAGCCGACGGTCGTCTTTCACTATCATAGTTGAATATCTCATCCAGGAACCTTCTAACTTCTGGTCCTAGACTAGAGTCAAGGACATATGCAGGTTTTTTTTGCTTTATTCCGATTCTGAACATGACTTGAAAATCGTTTAGCTTAGACCAGGGAGGTTTTGTGGTCAGCATTTCCACCAGAGTAGCCCCAGCACTCCTTTTGAAAAGAAGAATGACTATATTTAATAAGTTCTAATCTCAATGAAACGCAAGAACATGCTGTTATAAGCTATAGAAAGAAAACTGACCAAACATCTGCCTTCCTGCCATACTCCTCTCCAGCTATAACCTCTGGTGCCATATAGTGAGCTGTACCACAAGTAGCAGTGTAACGAGTTCTATTGCTCTTATGTGTTGAATGATGACATTCTTTAGCTATTCCAAGGTCTGCTAGTTTTATGTTATCTTCTCTATCTAGCAGCATGTTGGAGCCTACAATATACAAAGTGTGTAATGCAAATATCAAATTTTTGTCTCATTGAGAACATTATTTAACCTGAAAGAAGTTTACATGTTGCTTAGCCATTTCACTAATCACTGTAACTATAATTGTTTAACATAGTATATGACAAACGATTACAATAAAAAACAAAATAGAAAATAATAACTGCACAGTTACCAGGGCTCACATTTCAAGTCTCTGTGTATGATATGTTGCTCGTGAAGGTAAGAGACACCAAGTAACATCTGGCATGTGTATTTTTTAGCCTGAGTCTCGTTGAAAGCTCCTTCTTTGTTCAAACGGTCCTTCACAGACCCTCCCGAAACATACTCCATATAAATACATAGGATTCTAAACTCTGTTAGAATATAAAGAATATAAAATATTGATATCTCACAATAGTATAAGAATGATGAAGAAATTACCAACAAGTCTAATATATACAAATTAATATTTCAACTCGCAGCTAGTTTGATCATCTTTGTTGTGCTAATAATATATAAACACCCACACGCACGCACACACACACTGTTATGCATCCAGCGAATAATACACGTACCAGGACCCTGGTTGCCATCCTTCATTTCATAACCAAAGTACTTCACTATATTTACATGATCTAGTTTATTCATTGCGTTCACTTCTCTCATTGCTTTCAGAAGTTCCTAGAATTTAAATGTCACTTATCTGGTTCTGTCGATATACATAAAGCACTTCCCCATTTTTTAAAAATTTACTATTAAGGTTTCAAATTGAACTCTGATTTATAAACTATAAAGTCATCATATATTAGAATTCATACTCCCTATTTCCTGTGTTTATTACCTGTATCATTATTGGTTAATGTAAAAATCCATAAATTAGCTACATAAGCAAAAAAACCTTATTTAGAAAATTTGGCCTACTAGCAAAACGTTTGGCCACCCCCGTGCTATATGGCTGAATATGTCAAAGAATAATTACTACATAACTCTAGCAAATAGTTGTAAGTATATATGCATATACTTGGAGTGTTAGAACTACTACTAGGCCTATGCACTGATTATAGACTTTGATACAAAACAGAGATATAAACTCTATTAGTATAGTAAAATTATAACTTCACAAACATAAACTATTGCAGCTAATACCTTCTGATGTTCCTTGACCTTAACTATACCAAGGTCTATTTCCTTGCAAGCCATGTGTCTTTTACTCAGCATATCAAAAACTTTAAACACAGTCCCAAAGCTACCGGCACCCAGTTTTTCTCTACTGGCAATCGAAACTGTAAAACACAAACTTAGCCATGAAGCTATGATACTGCTATGTTATGATGATAATAATTTTTTTTCACCTATTTCCACTTTGTCCTGTTCGGGTAGCGGGACGGTGATAACATTATATTGAATTCAAAAGCAGTAGTCATGAGATAAGAAAATTTTTAGCAATAGGTTCAAGATCCAAATATTCACTATACCTGCAAACTTGTCATTGACATCATTTCCAATGCAAGCCATCTTAAATCCTTAAAATCTTCTCACTAGGCATCAAAACTGTAAAACACAAAACACAGTCAGCTATGATATTGCCATGTTCGGCCAATGTATGTGTAAATTCATAATCATTTACTATGTTAGAAAAATATTCACAACAAACTACAAGGTTCAGGAAAGATAACTCATCATTGTTATAATTGTCTGTAACAGAAGCAGAAAGAATCAAATGCTAGTTGGTGCCAATTGCATAATGCATCAGTAAAATTAAAAGCAATAAACTTTTAAGCATGAGTCTTGACATGCAGTGAATCAGAAAAATCAATTTCAAAGTGAGTTTTCAGAGCCAAAGCACAGCAGTAGTTAGTCTCAAGAAAACATAAGCTTTAGGTGATTTTATCATTCAGTCTCAACAAATCCTAAATAGATTGCCTACAGGTTTATCAATGCTTATAGTTACATAGAAACAGTTAAAAGCTGGACATTAAAACAGTTCTTTGTTCAGTAAACCAATAGTGTTGGCTTATACACATATATTTTCATTTTTTAAATAAATTTGAATAGTCATAATTAGAAAGTCAATTAATTTTTTTAATCGGAGTTTAAAAAATTTCAAACAACGAAAATTCTTGCATATTATATATATACTGGCTCTTTGTAAACTGAAAACGATTAATCTGCAGCCATTGTAAGTTTCCATTTCTTTTTAACTCACCATCTGTGTGTGTGTATTTTCATCATAACATAGTGTTTTACAACTAGCATAAGTTACAAGAGCAGAACAAGCAATTAGAAAAGAAACATAGTAACAAACAACAGTATATCAAAATAAGCTGTCGGAAGTGATGATGAGGCCCAGTGCGAAATAGCATGGCTAGTGGTACGCGGGCCCAAAGTCGGCATTACCATAGAAGGCACCACAGATCACTCAACAGAGTAGAGGTGATGCCTCAATTCCACTTTAAATTTACCAAGTGGCTGTATAATCTTTAAAAATTTTGGCAACTTATTCCACAGTGCAGATATTACAAAATTTGAGGTGCGTTGACCAGCAAATGAGGAATAAAATGGAACAGGAAGAGATTGCAACTGATGATCTCAGGCAGGACTTTCACTAACTAGGTGACATCTGCAGAACAAACATTCCCATAAAAAAATTCAAATAGTAAAAAGTTCTCTCCATGACCAGTTTTCTGGCGCCTTAAAAACTGAAAACTAACCTGCAGCCATTGTAGCTTTCTATTTCTTTTTAGCTCACCGTCTCAATAATAACTTCCTACACAACAGATCCTAAGCTTTTTCACAAAGGAAATAAAACATTCATTTAAAATCTATACACCTACAAGTCTACAACTCTGCATTGAAAATATAAAAACCTTTAATCAAATGATTTAATAGAAAATGTTGATTAATGTCAGGTTTGTAGCCCTCTAGTCTTTACATTGTTAAATATGAGAAAAGCGTTCCATTTAAATTTTACTGAGTTTCAACTTATAAATGTAAAATCCTCCTCTTTATATTTGAATATGTACACCACAGCAAAACGTAGAGCTTTAAACTAACTGAGCTAAGATAGCATAAAATGTTATTATTTTTCAAACCCAGAAAAACAAATAATATAGTAAATAGTTGATTGTCATTAAGTGATTGATGAAATAAATATTCTTTATATGAATGCTGAAAAGTAGGAATCCATGCTATTGAGCTTGAGATATCTGTTCGATGCCATAAGATCACCTATAATAGAAAGGTGCCTGCAAGCAGAGTGTTGTTATATATCAGAGCTCAGTCAATAAAGCATTCTCCAATATTATGCCACTTATGGCTTAAAGTCCTATAATATATTGTGGTGAATAGTTACAAGAAAAATTAATCTTGCTTTGAAAATTGCTGCATCTTTGCTATATGTTTACACAGAAAATTATGATAAAAACTATAAATTATACATTCTCTTCCGATACCAACTTTAGATAAAATTATTGACATCAACTAGAGTCAATAGCAGTTTAAAATTGCGAATTGATTTTGAGTTTATCGTTCTTATACTTAGTCTTACTAATCATATTAATAAAATAATTACACTCGCCGATCACGTGTAGCCATGCTAATACTGTGTAGAGATTTTGTATTACTATTATTATTATCGAAAGAACAGCTCCTCGTGGCACGATGTCTACAATTGCAGCGGATCAACTATGGTGATAGCTGACAACTGTAATGCGTGGCGTCTTTCCTATAGTCGGCTGGACAGTAATTACTAACTACTAATGTACGCTGTGAACCAAGGCAGGACTAGTTAGTTAGAGACAGTGTGGTATATTTAGGAGTGTTGACTTTAAAGCATGAAAAATCATTATGCCGCGATTGGTACCGCGAGTTTATATAAGTTATAAAGGAAAAATTTTGCCACTAAGCTGATGTATGTGTGTGCGTGCGTGCGTGTGTGTGTAGATGTTTGTGCGTGGTATTGAGTTAATTTTACATATTTCTAGCTTAGCAGTATTCCACATCACACCACCACAGCTATATGGGGCTGCCACACTACAGTCGAAACGCCATTTTGAACGCGTTTTCGAGGCTAAGCGTTGACCTCTGTGACGTCACAACTGTCTGAATTCTGAACGCAACTGTCAGTTTTTTGCGATGCGATGAAAGTTCGACATGTCGAACGCTGAACGCTGAAGTTGAGCGATTAGCCAATCACTGACTGGCCGGGTAAGCCCTGATTGGTTAGTGCTTTTACTTATTCCACATGCTACTAGCGAGCATTATTATTATTTGATTTGGTTCTTCAAAAATTATATTATTTTACTTTTAAAATAATTATGATGAAGTTATGTATGAAAATCTTAATAAATTATGAAAATAAGTATTTATTAGATAAATTTTGCTAAATTTTATCTGCATAATATTTATTTTTCTAATTTGATTGAATTTTATTAGCGCATTTAGTTCTTTAGGCTAGTGAATGAGCTTGAATAAAGCTAGGTAATCTCATTGAATAAAGCTAGTAATTTCGAATAATTTAAGCTAGTCAATTAGAATAAAAATAACTAGTAAATCTTATTAAATTATGCTAGTAAATCTCAATTATTTGCGCTAAATTTGATTGCTGGTCACTGTGGATACTGCAAAAACTGAGTTATGGCATTCCTATTGGTTTAAAAGTTTACTGCGGGACTAGAGACAGTTATGGGGCTGCCACACTACAGTCTAAACGCCATTTTGAACGCGTTTTCGAGGCTAAGCGTTGACCCCTGTGACGTCACAACTGTCTGATTTCTGAACGCAACTGTCAGTTTTTAGCGATGCGATGAAAGTTCGACATGGCATTCCTATTGATTAAAAGTTTACTGCGGGGCTAGAGACAGTTAGCTTTCATCGTTTGTAGTGAACTGTAGTGTGACCAGCAAAAAGTAGGACGTGACGTTGAAGGTATGCGCAAGCAGCTTCAAAATGGCCGCCACAGTCGAGTTTCGACTGTAGTGTGTCATGGGCATCAGCTTTCATCGTTTGTAGAAAACTGTAGTGTGACCAGCAAAAAGTAGGATGTGACGTTGAAGGTATGCGCAAGCAGCTCTAAAATGGCCGTCACAGTCGAGTTTCGACTGTAATGTGTCATGGGCATTATGCGAATGGATTTTCTCATTCGTCCTATGGAAACAGTTGCATCGAAATTACACCGAACAGCTCCTTCGATGAAAATTTTCCTTCGCATTATGCACATGATGGAAATGATTCCTTCGGTTAAATCGAATGAAACCTTTTGTGCCGGAGGCAGAGATCAGCATTTGTGGCGGCTAGTTACATAGTTACGCGATGTAAACAATAATTATAAACTTGTTACAACCTACGCTAAAGTGTACTTCGGCTTTTAAAAATTTAAATTATTTTATTTATCATAGCTGCTATTATTTAGAATGGTTACTAATCATCTTAAATTTGTAAAAAAATTTCCGTAAGCCAAAGCTTTCCCAGGCTAAAAATAAGTTGACAGCTATTTTCATTTTGAAAATTTGATTTACTTTTAAGCTTAAGTTTATCGATCGAGAAATACTTTATGCTTTCATTGGTTTATGCTTTTTTAGTTTAAATGAACTGACTCAAAGTTTGTGTATTTGATTGATTTAATCTATCAAAAGTGGGGACAGAATTAAAAAATTGCCGTTGTGCATGAACTCAAACTCAAAGTTGGCCATATTAATTATCATTTTAGTTCAGCCGTCACAATTGCAAAGAAAAGATAACTTCGTACGGATTGCATAGGAACGTGTGGTTTTTCCTTCGATGTAATCCGTACGGGCACTCGTACGCATTCATTCGCCTTCATGGAAACGCAGTGATAGTAAATAAAATATATATAAAGAAACTATTACTAAACAAGAGTTTCACAAGATAAATAATAATCATAATGACATTGATAATAATAATGATTAATGACTATCACTATAAGTAAAAATATAACTCGAAGTTGAAAATGAATGACTGCACAAAATCAAAATGAAAATGAATAAGTTCAATTTCAATTTGTCATTTGATATTACTATTAGTATTATGCAATTAGATGAGTTTAACTACCCATAGCTACTGTAGTTAATCCAAAAGTAAATAATAGATGAATTATAATACCTTTATGTTCCCAAAGCTCAGGGAAAATGTGAAAGTTTATTTCTGTTTCAAGTGCGACTCAACAATATCAGGCTGTCACCGCTATGTTTCTCTGCAAACCCAGTTAGGAGAGGCGGATATTTAGTGCAAATGTAAAAGTTTGGGTCGAAAAGCGATCTTTCTATTAGCTATAATAGAATTTCCCAGAACGGGGGAAAACCACTGCGTAAAATGTGGATTCCCTGCGTGTATTGGAAACATCCATCATGACTGTACCAGACACTGGAAATTCTATACTATTGCAACGTTAACATAATGATGTAATTTTGACACCTCTTGACCCAATAATTATTACTGATATTTTGAACAATGATGAAGTTCTTTTCTAGTCAAACATAATGGCTACTTTTACATATGAAAAATATATACTTGATTATTATAAATTATTCAGTTAATTTAGCAAAGTTAATGGAATAGTGTTACATCAGGGATATGCGGTTTGGAGTTATAACAACTCACCGAATAATATAATTGGGTTGTAGTCTTCAGGTGAGCTCGGGTTCAGTACACAGGTTGCTTGGCTAGGCTGCGGGTATTGTCTGTGGGTGCTCCGGCGTCGACTTCTTGGGCTAGCCCTCACTCACATAGCTTAATACATTCTTTTGTCTTCTTCTGCACAATCTTCTATCACGCCATTCACTCTATCTCTCTCTTATACACACTGTGCTTTATATCTCCAACACCCACGCAAGCCACACCCACACTATATGTATGTTGATGCAAATATCACAGAGTTGTGCACTCCCAATACACACAAGAGTAAAAGAAGACAACTACAACTGACTCACTAATTGGGATACAACAATAGCCAGTATCTATGTCAAATCAAAAGGAATACCTTATTTCTTTTTTTCAGAGTAGATACACAACAAAAAATTAGAATAGAGTATTTGTAACATAATTCTGCAACAATTATAAATTGCATAACATGATATAGGTTGCAATGTGGGGTGAGAAGAATGAGCTGAAAGGTTGAGGCATAGGTTGGAGGGTGCTGAAAATTTTGGATTATATTATTCTCTAAATGTCGCCCCCCCTCCCCCACCCTTTCAAGTAAGAAATGTGTTTCTATATTGCACTGCTATCAGTTCCTTAATTTTAACTATAATGAAGAAGCCCACGATGGTAAGATAATAATTATGGTGAATGAACTGGCACTTAAACTTATGTAGTGGAAGAATTAATTTGATGTAAATATTAGTAAAGCTACAAGCTACTTACAAATAATATGTACTCTATCTATATTGTGGCCAAGCTACAGTGCGCAGTGATAATTACCCAGATATGATGATAGCAGAAAGTTTTGAATATAGGTGGTGAAAGTCACTTGCAAGAGTTGAAAGCTACCTGCAGGCATCATATAAATTATGCATCATGCGTTTAACGATGTCCCTTAAATTCGTTATGGCCCTATATGCCGTCCCACAGAAACATTAAATTGTTATAAAACTACAAAGAAGAATTATTTACATGCCACGGTGGTCACTCTTACAATCATGTTTGAATCTCAATTGTGTATGTAGTGTTGTATTTTTATCTATGGTGTTAGAGATTGCTTGATGTATTGCATAAGACTGCTATTTAATATATATATATATATATATATATATATATATATATATATATATATATATATATATATATATATATATATATATATATATATATATATATATATATATATATATATATATATATATATATATATATATATTATATATATACATATATATATATATATATATACATATATATATATATACATACATATATATATATACATATATATATATATATATATATATATATATATATATATATATATATATATATAAAGGTATTTTGGAAACAGGCTTGGCTTATCCAATATTTATTAGGCATGAATAATTGAAAAATGATCAAAATGGTACACATTTTGTAAGGCCGATATCGTATTAAAATATAAAATATGACAAAAAAATATTGGTCGGAATATTTGTTACTATTGATACAAAATATAAAATAACAGCATAAAGAAAAAATAATTCCAAAAATAATTGATGCTTAAAAAAAATAAATGTGCAGAGGTCTAGAAAAACTATCTGAGTTGTGTATAAACATAGAATATAAACAACGTTATGAAAAAGTAAAGTAAAAAAGTAGAAAAATAAAACTTAAAAACACAAAACAAAAATATCCACAGCCAAATCTATCTTCTTGGCACATAAACCACTTCAATTCTTATGGTAATAACCATTGCAATAGGGTATATTGTACTAAAATTACAATTTATTGAAGCTTTTTAAATACCTGGTAGAGAATGAGTATTTAGTGACCAATAGTTAAATATAGAAAACAAAGTACAATATAAAGCCATAATATACAGTTGAACAAAGTTTATAAAACTATTCTAAAATATGCTGTTTTGGATAGTAGCAAAGTAGCTGGTAAGAATTTGAGTAAAGGCCAGGTTTTAACCACCGCCACAGGAGTGTAGGTGTGGATTATCTCTAATGACACACATAAAGTCAGGAGCATACAACTACAAATGTCAAGTGAGGGAGAGGTGCAGATAGAACTGTGGTTAGTATGTGACCAGAATGTATCGAGTATTAGTAAGTGTACCAACATATATAGTAACTAATTTGCATGTCATGTTAGCTTTGTGTTAAGAGCAGAAGTTATACACTGGCTGGTAAATTTGGATAATAAGAGTTTGGTCTTTGAGATTCTCCTAACACTATAGATGTTGTGTCACTTCAAATACAACATACTATGGTTCAGCTTCAGTTTAGTAGAGCTTGTATATGTAGTAGCAGTTTAGTAGAGCTTGTATATGCCGCAGAGCCTACAGTAGTATGCAAGTGGCCTTATGTCGCCGCATCTTCTAGACAGACTTTTGGTGTCTCACGAGTGCTAAACACACCTCTCGCATTGCCTCCTCGACATACTCATCACTCTGCATAGAAGCAAGTCAAAATTAGTACACACTGAAATCTCCATTTTTAGCTATTTTTCACAATTTACCTGGTAATGAACATGGGCTTTTTGCCCAAAACTAATAAAGCGCCAATAAATACACCGAAACAATTAAAGATCTTTTTAATTTTGCTTGATTTCCCATCTTTTTTCTTATATATTTAGCTTATTAGGAGTGCGGACCGTTACGAAAAAACCGTAAAGGTCCGCAATCAAAAGTAACTGAATAATTAGGAAAAAAAACATGGGAAATGAAGCAAAATTAAAAATAACTCTGATTATTTAAGTGTATTTATTAATGTTTTACTAGTTTTGGCCAAAAAACCCATGTCCATTAGCAGTTAAATTGTGAAAAATAGCTGAAAACTGAAGATATCCAGTGTGTAATAAATTAAGTAAAATGACCCATATTATAATAAATTTACTAGCTTCGAAATTTTTCCACATTCAAAAAATGAAGAGAATCAACAAACCTTGTAATATATTAAGCCCAGGAGATCATCTAAAAAAAATTCAACACGTGAAAAATAGACACTATAACAACAGTTGCAGTGTCATTTGGAAAATAGTATTTGAAATTGTCTTCTTCGATAGTTATAACAATCCAGATACCAAAAATTGGTTGTAACATAATTACCTGGCTCTATAACTACATATTATATATATATGATAAGAAATCTACTACAAAGCAGAGCATTCAACCACTTTGTCATAACCTAAACTAAATTATAATTTATTTTTTTAATAAGCATGATAATGTATTATACTAGTATATTTATAAAGGTTAAATAATGATGGCAGCACAATCAAGAGAAATGTTACTTAGCTTTTGATGAGCATAATAATATATACAAGTATATAAACAAAGGTTAAAGAGTGATAGCAATCCAATTATTAATAAAGCTTTAGTCAATAATATTAAATAAGCTTATTGCAACTCTAAACTAACCAAACCAGTCATGTCCCAAAAGCTCATCAGCCGAAGGTCGTCTTTCACTATCATAGTTGAATATCTCATCCAGGAAACTTCTAACTTCTGGTCCTAGACTAGAGTCAAGGACATATTTAGGCTTTTCATTTTGTCCAATTCTGTACATGACTTGATAATCAGTAAATTTAGACCAGGGAGGTTGTGTGGTCAACATCTCCACTAGAGTAGCTCCAGCACTCCTGTTGAAAAGAAGAATAACTATATAATAGTTCTAAGCTCAATGAAATAAAAGAACATGTTGTTATAATATAAGCTATAGAAAAAAAACTGACCAAATATCAGCCTTCCTGCCATACTCCCCTCCAGCCATAACTTCTGGTGCCATATAATGAGCTGTACCACAAGTAGAAGTGTTAAGAGTTCTTTTACTGTCAAGTGTTGAATGATGACATTCCTTAGCTATTCCAAAGTCTGCTAGTTTCAAGATATAACAACCATTTAGCAGCATGTTGGAACCTGAAAAGCCGATGACAGATATTTAAAAATTATTACCAACTCAACATCTTTCCATACATTTGTAATAAAATGTAAATATTTTGAAAATGTTATGGAGTATTTTCTGTGGGTAGTAAACTTTAATCATTACTCACATTTCAAGTCTCTGTGTATGATACGTTGTCCGTGAAGGTAGGAGACCCCTTCTAACATCTGTAGTGTGTATATTTTAGCCTGAGTCTCTTTGAAAGCTCCTTCTTTGTTCAAATGATCCTTCACAGACCCTCCGGAGACATACTCCATATAAATACATGCTACCCTGATCTCTATTGAAAATGAAACAAAATTAGGATTACTAGATAAACATAGTGGCTAATGCATTGAGCAGTGTACTTCAACAGTATGAATTAAATATACTCGGACACAGATAAAAACGAAAGATGAATTAAAATATAGTAAATGAATACTGTTTCTAATAATAATAATTTATTGTGCATATGGGCACAAAACTCATATTAATACATCAATTTTATCAAACCCGGTTTGTGTTGGTCCTGTATGACTTCATATCCATAATACTTGACTATATTAGAATGATCCAATCTTTTCATTGCACTCACTTCTTTCATAGCTTCTTTAACTTTCTAAAATAAAGATTTTTGAGTGTACCAGTTGAAATATTTCATGAATTTCACTCAACAGATGCAGAAAGTTTCTGTTCAAAGATCTTTAGTCATTTAGTTTACTTTTTTATAGTGTTTAAATGTCAATAAATACTTGCAAATTATTTTTGATGAAAAATCTATCAATTGAAGTTGTACTGAAAAACTATAAGCTTGATGAATTACATAAAGGAAAGCTACAAATGTTTGATAAAAAAATGTCAAAGCAATGAGGCTATTAGATGCTCAAATGAAAACAACTTTCAGACATCGTGTGCATTAGCTGAGCATTTAGTTCTAAGAACCTAACAGCTGCATCAACTACACTAGAAAAACATTTATCTTGAAACTCTAAACAGAAAATGAAGTCACATAAATAAAGGAATACCTTCTGATATTGTGTGTCAGTAACCACACCCAAGTCCACCTCCTTACAAGCCATGTATTGTTTACTCAGTTCATCATACTGTTTGTAGACAAACCCAAAACTACCTTTACCAAGAAGTTCTTTACCAATGAAAGAAACTGTATAAAACAATATAAACTACTATATAGCAAGTAGCAACAGCTAACTCATGTTGCAATGAATCTAAAATCTAGAATCATTATAGCATTGCTTATATACTTGAATCTGAGAATATTTTTATTTACCTTTAAATGAAGAATCTGCACCTTGAGTCTCTCTTGAAATACAATAATGACTCATTTCAATGTCATGTCTCAATTTTCTAGTAATCTTGAATGCCTGATATACTTATTTTAGCATAAGGAAATTGATTGCTTATTATTTCAAACACACTTGATCATTTGTGCGCCATAAATATCAAACTATAAATACGAGTGTTACAAATGCAGGAGCCCAAAAGTATAGACATGAAATTGCTTCATGCTAACATATCAGCTAAAATATTTGCATGAGTTCAATTAAAAATATAAAGGTAGTTATATGATATCAAACAAACCATTAAAAGAGGGATGATCTACTGTAGAGTAACCCTCAGCCATTGCGCTTCTCTACCACATTACCCAGCTAACTATACCAAAGATCCTAAAATAATACATTACAGTAAATCATGCAACCATACGCCCTGCTCACACTACAAATAAAAGCCAGCTTAATTTAGCTGCTGGGTGAATCAACTTATCGTTTGTATATCTTAAAATATTTTGATTGTCTCTTAGAGATTGGTAAAACAAATTCCATATGCTAAATACTTCAAATAAACTAATCTTTACAGAATACAACATGTATGTCTTAATTTTAAGTCAGTACGCATACAATACTTAGAATTTGAATTTTTCATGAAGCGTTTTGAGTAAGTGTTTTTCTTTATTAAAATTATTAAATATGTACATAAAGACACAAATGCTTAAATATATATTAAGAAAGTTTACGAAATATACAGGTGTAATGACTGCCAATATTAGAATTATAGAACTTGCTATATATATAAGTTGCTGCTGATAATTAGATCCAACTTGAGTGAATAAAGAATGTATTTATAGTTCTTAACATGATTTTTGTGCAGCCATGTAACAAAAGTGTAACAACCTTTAAACTGTCATCTAACTATAATTACTATAAGCCTATAGTCCTTTGAACTGTCCCCTAAAATTCCATAAATCACATATACATAGCAGAGTACTGTTATTGAGACATATTATAATATTGTCTGCCATTATGTGGTCTATGAAATTGAGGCATGGCTAAAAGTACTATAAACTGCACCCCTTACTGGACTATAGTTGGGTAACAAATTAATACAGTTTTAACAATTTTTGTGTATGCACATGTGTATATAACTGTGAGAGACTATGCTATATAAGCTGTTTGCCCTCACTGGGATGTGAACCAGGAACCTATGGCTTGCAAGCAGGCACACTAACAAACTACACCACAGGGACTACTGGGTAAAGTCAAAACTACACAGGCATTTTTTTCAAGCTAAAATATTTGAGCTGATAAAATAATAGCATTATCAGAGATAATAGATATGGGGAAAACCAATACGTATAATATGAAAATCTGCACAACGCAAATTCATTCCATGTTTTGGAAACTTCCAACATGACTAATCTATCAGTTTCATAAACACAAGTTATAATACCATGATTGAAAATAAGTCAACTTTTACTATTCTCTCATATAAAATTTATAGCTAAATTATTTTAGAAATATCTATGAATTTGACAAATACAATGATCCATGGCAAGCTTTTCACGCTGTAAGCTGTAACCAACCGTTACAAATATTTTTAATACTAATATTAAAGACATAATAACATATTATATATTATATATTCATGTGTGTATATATATTCTACTGTTATATAACAGCTAGTGGGTCACATACAGAAAGTTGTATTTTAATTAGAGTACCTTTGGCACTCAGTATTATAATGTTTATAGAAAGGATCCTCAATTTCTATTTTATGTTTATATCAGAACAATGCGGTAGAACTACACACACTTAGACTATAAAGTATATATAGATACAATGTGATGCTATATCAACTAAAATTTTGTAAAAACCAACACTTTTCTTATAAACTATATAATGATGAATATACTTACGACACATCAAGCACTATGAAGAGCCATACACTAAATGGTATTATCAAGTTTAAACCATGCAACTGTTATCAGAAGTCTAAAGTATATTATATATAATAGTTCTTATCTGTATTTCAAGGTAAATATACTGCTGATAATATATTATATAACTAATATACTGAATAGCACTAGTATGGTTCATCTTATTAGCCTCTCGTGGTTATAGCTGATATCAATCAAGCCTGTTGCAGTTACTAGCTACCCAAGACCCTAGTAATTTCCATGGTTACTGCTATGCACTACTAATAGATAGAAAAATGTTTGCATACTGTATTTAAAACCTGTAGCTACAGTTTAAAGCGAGTTGATACAAATTAATAACTCACTATGATGTTGTCAACAAACACACTTAAAAATGGTTAAAGCATTTTAAATCTCATCAACACCAATTGTTATGTGGTCTATGAACACTGTAGGAAGCTGCTAGGGGTAAAAATGACTTGAGGGTGAATGTCCACTGATCATAGGCTATTAAATTGTTTATAGTTAGAACTCCTAGGCAATCTCGTAGGTAATAGACAGTGTAGACATACAGCTGTTTATTGGATGCAGAAGATACATTTGATTGGCTAATATCTACTCATTATTTCGTAGAAGTTAAGTGAAACTGGACATTTGTACTAACATTAGTTTTAAATATTTTACATATAGGTCCCAATCACTTTACCAACAGTCCTACAACTTTTATGCACGGTGGACTTTTGAGACTTAAAACAATATTAAGAGACTTATGGCTAGATGTGTGAGACACCATCACTGAAGATGCCACGTATTGTAAAATCCGACAGAAACATGAATTCCCATATAAGTAGACTAGAGCACACATGTAGATATTTGCCACTCCTGCCATCTTTCCAGATCTAGACTTTGGGAAACAACCTAAATTTTTGGAATATATCTGGATAAAGTGACCATTTATAAGAATTATTAGAGCACATATTATAAAATAGCTAACCTACTACATGCAGTTTTCAGCCGTGCTTTGAGAAACAATAGCAGGGCTTCAATTAATCTCTACAAATCACTAAAAAAAACAAACTTTCAACAACTTAGAAAACAAGCTTATTTTGATCTCCTGTTGTTAGCATTGATTTTTATTTTCATCAAATCTGATATTGAGTGCTGGATGTCGGAAAAAAGCAAAAGTATTAGTAGCAGTATTAGTAAATGCATTGACAGAGATACTAAAGTTATTTGATATTAATTTAGTTTTTAGTTTTTAGTTTTACTCGTGACACTACAGATGTTGTGCCAAAGAATGTATATCATGGTAGCAGTGTTAGTAGTCGTTAATAGTCGAGCTTGTATATGTCAAAAAGTTTTCTGCTGTCCGCAAATGCTGCCAACCAGTTCCTTTCAATGCCTCTCTCGTGACAACTGCTCCACATTCTGAGCCGCCTGCTGGAGTAAAGACCAGGTTGCCAGCTGCAGGCACTGCAGCTGCTCTTGCCGTTCCAAATTTGGGAGGTCCTTCAAAACCACAAAACAATTAGACTTTTGACTATTTATATTTTTCTTCATTATGAGAGGAAAACAAATTACAATGCATAATTAGAAATATTTTATTTTATATGTAGATTTTGTTCTTTATTTGTATGAAGAAATATTTACACTTAAAAATTATCTACATTTACTAGCCCAACTTTTTAAAATTTAGAAAAGAAAGTGACACAACATACCATATAAAGAGAATGCTTGGTGTTTGGCTGATATGGGTGATCTAAAAATTTAGAAATCGAATGAATATAACAACAGTTGTAAGTGTTAACAGGCCATCCAAAAACTTAAATATTATTTGAAGTTATCAGCTTTTCTACTTTCTATCTTTTATTAAAGCAGCTACCAAAAATTGTTGGGTGAAAATGAATTGGCTAAGTACATACTATAAGAAACATATTACAAAACAGAACATCCCAACACTAAGCCATAATTTAGGTTAAATTATAATTTAGTTGGTGAAGGGCGAATATATGAGTCTTTTTGCAATGAAGCCAAAGTTAGATAATGCTGGCAGTGAAAGTAAACATTTATCCAGGCATATCAGATTGACTTAATGTTATTAACTTTTTTGAATTCTATGAAAAATGCAATAATTATTACAAAAGGATAGTAAAAATTGCATGGATGATTTAACTATGATCTTGAAAACAATTGTGATATTAAAAGTATTTGTAATGGTAACTTAATGTTACATTAGAAATTAGACAAAAACATCATACTAAAAGATTGTCTAGGTGTGTTTCAAAATTTAAGCAAACTATCCAAAGGATCTTCATAATAATTACTATTGACAACATACTAAAACCACCTGCTCAGTTGAGGTAAACAAGCGTTGAAATCAAATTTTGTGATATGCCAAATTATTAACAAGATAAAGGTGAGAGAAAAACTGTCACTAGCCAAAATTTTTATGAAGTTGATATGTTAATTTTCTAGAGTGAAAGGTTTTAAAGTCTAGACGCAGCGATATAACTTACGTCTTGGAGATGCTAACTTTACTGGAGCTTTAAAAAGAGATTTCCTGTCTCCATCTAAAGTACAAGTATTGTCATTGGTATGATTAGTATGCAGTAGATAGAGATTATGTGAGACAATGAAAAAGAGGATTTCATATTAGCAAGTGTAAGATTCCAGATTTGAGATAAAATTACAAAAAACAAAATGTTGGTCTAGAAATAACAAAAGTAGATAATCATGTGAAGCTCATTGAAACAATATACTGAATATAACTATATGTATTATAGGCAAGTAGTAACTAGGGATAGCGCTAAAATGTATATGTAGCTATTTCTTCATTAAACCATTTAATTTCAATTTTTGCTAAACAATGTGTCTCAATTTCGCTGAATTTGAGAGGTAAGAGCAAGAATTCCTTTCAATTAAAAAATATTACTACATCAACACATTGTTAGCATTAAAACAACTTTCCCAGCAGTTGATGTATAAACACTTGAACCATGCTTAAAATTATTTTCTGGATTAAAAACCTAGTTCTATTATGGCAGCCACCAAAAAATGTTGGGAGTAAATTTGCTTCGATAAGTTAAAAAATATAAACAAAAACAGTTACATTACTTTAACAATACTATACTTGTATTTTCAGCAAATCTCGGTAAAAATGTAAAGAGGCAAAAGCTACTTCCAAATCTTGACTCAATTAATGTAATTTCAACAGTGGCTTGTTTGAAATCTGCGAGTCAGAACTTTTCAACTGAAACAGATTTGCCGAGTAGCAGGAGAAACACTTATATTATATTTATTCAATTTAAGACAAAATTCTACTTTTTGCCAAAATTAAGCTAGTGTTAAATTACTATACTATACTATATATGCGTGTGTATGTGTGCTCGCACACATACACACGACCGAGCACACATGTGTGCGAGTGTGTATATATAGGGGAGAGTGGGGTTAGTTGAACCTCATGCTCTAAATTTTCTTCTTTAAGCTATTGCACTATTTTACCTCCTTTACTTAAGAGTGTTTTAGGTGACCTACCAGACATATAAAAATATATAAAATCAATGCAGAAGTTTTCAGGTGAGTTTTCACACTTTTTGCATAAAACATGAGCAGACTATAAATTTATTTTTTCATAACAAGTTGCATAGTTTCTCAAATAAATTCAGGCATGTATTACCAACATGCTTTCAAAGCTGGGCAATAATCTAAAGTTGCAGAAATATTTCAGTCACAGCAATAATTTGTACCGTGAAAGTGTGGGACTAGTTAAACCGCATAGGAAGTGAGGCGAGTTGAACCAAGTACAATTTGCCCCACTAATTATTTTCACTATATGTTAATTATAGTTGGGCACACCAGTTTTTATATTCAAGCTTATATTTTTCTTAATTAAAATATTCCTGCCATCAATATATAAATCGAAACATACATTTAGTCTTAGACCAAATGAAAATGTAGGTCAACAGCGTAATTAAACTATTTTGTAACTTTTTTCAGAATGGTGCAAAATTCCATACTGAAAACAAACAGCTGGAACAGATTAAAAAAGCTTGACTACAGCAATGAATATGTTAAAGCAAGGCAGTGGCATAATCTTCCAACATTAAGTTGAAAGCCTTCAAACAACCCAACGAAATCTTTGTATTTAGTAACTCTACACTAAGATTCAGTAACTCTACACTAACCTTTAGTAAATCTACAACCATGCAACCAGTCGTGTTCTAATAGCTCCTCAGCTGAAGGTCGTCTTTCACTATCATAGTTGAATATCACAGCCAGGAAACTTCTAACTTCTGGTCCTAGACTAGAGTCAAGGACATATGCAGGTTTTTCTTTTTGTCCAATTCTATACATAACTTGGAAATCTTTTAGCTTATACCAGAGTGGTTGTGTGGTCAACATCTCCACTAGAGTAGCTCCAGCACTCCTGTTTAGAGTAAGAAGGATTATGTAGAAAAATATAAACTCATTAAAACTTGAAAACAGGTTTTTCTTAGAGCTCTATGAAAAAAAGAATTTACCAAATATCAGCCTTCCTGCCATACTCCTCTCCAGCCATAACTTCTGGTGCCATATAATGAGCTGTACCACAAGTCTCTGTGTGTAGTGTTCTTTTACTTTCATGCGTTGAATGATGACATTCTTTAGCTATCCCAAGGTCTGCTAGTTTTATCTCATCATTATCATCTAGCAGCATGTTGGAACCTGAAAAAAACAGATGAGAGAAATTTAAAAAATAATATTATCAAATTAACACCCTTTGCTTAGTTTGTAATAAAAATTAGATGTTGTAGAATGTTCACAGCAGATTTTTCTGTGTATAGAAAGCTTAAAATTCCAATCCTATAACTTAAACACTTAAAATCTCTTTTCAATTTTAATGCTTACACTTCAAATCTCTGTGTATAATACGTTGTCTGTGAAGATAAGAAACACCAAGTAACATCTGCCAGGTATATCTTATAGCCTGAGTCTCCTTGAAAGCTCCTTCTTTATTCAAACGGTCTTTTACAGACCCTCCCGAGACATACTCCATATAAATAGATAGCACCCTGGTCTCTATTGGTGATATAAAGATTGAATATTACTATAAATATACTAGCTAATGCATTGAATAGAGTCCGTCAACAATATAAATCAACTAAAATATGACACAGGAAAACAAAGGATGAGTTGAAACATATTTATAGTAGATGAATACTGCTTAATCTAATAGTAATAATTTATTGGACATATCAGCACAAAACTCATAATCAGATAGTAATTTTATCAAACCTGATTTGTGTTGGTCCTGTATTACTTCATAACCATAGTACTTGACTATATGTTCATGGTCCAATCGCTTCATTGCACTCACTTCTTTCATGGCTCTTTCAATTTTCTAGAAAACAAAATTTTGTCTATATGCAACAGTTGAAGTATTTCATGAATCTCACTCAAGAGATATATAAAGCCTGATAGTTTTACCTGCTGCAACACACAAGTTATTCACTGAACTGCCTTAAAAGCTCAAAGCGAAAAGTTTCAAGCCAACCAAATAATTAAACTGTGAGTTACAGTAGATAAGAACAACAAAAATGAAAGTCAGCAGTAACTAGTATTTAATTTTATGATGTTACAAACTCAAGAGCCTAACGAAAGCATGAGCAGAAAATTTCTTCTAAAACAAAGTTTTTGAACATACAAGCCTCCAACAGTCTGCAGATAGTTAAATTTAAATGAATATTTTATGACTACAAAAATAATGTGCCAAGGAATGTTGAGGCCATACTTTCAAACTACAAGCTTGATGATTTACATACAGAAAAGTTAGAAATGATGCTTTTAAAAAATCATATGGTTGATAAAAAGGCAGTTAAGGTGAAAACAACTTTCAAACATCAAAAGCATCAACTGAGCATTTTAGTTGTAAGAATGTAACAACTGCATCAACTACACTAGAAAAACACCTACATGTATATGTTAACCTTCTAAACAGGAAGTGAAGTCACATAAATAAATGAATACCCTCTGATATTCTGTGTTAGTAATCACACCCAAGTCCACTTCCTTACAGGCTATGTATTGTTTACTCAGTTCATCATACCTTTTGTAGACAAACCCAAAACTGCCTTTACCAAGAAGTTCTTTGCTAGTGAAAGAAGCTGTAAAACAATATAAACTACTATAGAGCAACAGCTAACTCATGTAGCAATGAATCTAAAATCTAAAATCCAACTAAATAATGTAGCTAAAAATCTAAAATTCGGAATTAACATACTTGAAGCTGGTAACAGTTTTATTTACATTTAAATGGAGAATCTGTATCTCCTGAAACACAATAATGACTTCTTTCAGTCTCATGTCTCAAGTTTCTAGTAATCTTGAATGCCTGATGTACTTATTTTATCACAAGGAAATTCATTGCTTATTATTTCTAACAGACTTGATCATTTGTGACCCATAAATGCCAAACAATAAATACAAGTCTTACAAATGCAGGAGCCCAAAAGTATAGACATGAAATTGCTTCATGCTAACATATTAGCTAAAATATTTGCATGAGTTCAATTAAAATATATAAAAGTAGTTATATTATATCAAACAAACCATTAAAAGAGAGATCTGATGTAGAGTAACCCCCACCCATTTCACTTTTCTACCACACTGTCCAGCTAAGAGCTAAATATCCTAAAATAATACCTTACAGTGAATCATACAGCCCTATATATACTGCTTACACTACAGCTAAAAGGAAGCTTTGTTTTAACTGTAGTGTGAACTGACATTATTCTTTTCAAACTTCAAGATTTTTTATTATTTCAAACACCTTAGTATCACAGCTCAAAGCTTGATTCTGTTAGGATAATTTCAAATAAAAACATTTTTTCTCATTAAAGTAATTAGAACAGGTTTATATAAAAATTATTGCATAATAAGAGAGCAAAACAAAAGCATTTTTATGTGGAGTAATATCTATAAAAATTTAAGGTGAAAGGATATAAAACTATGAAAGTAATACAAAACTGAAATTATACTATTGTAAGATTACATATAATCAGAATTATTTCTGTAAGACAACATTTCTGTATCAAACTGCAAGACATCAGTCATATTCAAGTATTCAGTGACATAACCTCAGATATTTCAACAGCTTTGTAGTCAAGAGCAAATCAACAGGAGCATATTTTATACAACCCAGAACCTTTTCATATCCTTGCTTACTTTGATTATTGCGTATATTAAGTACACTTCAAACTCTGACTGTATGGTCACTCCAAGATAAATTTACTCAACACCAATAAGTGGCTGGTCAACACTCAATATTTGTGTGCTACATTTGGCAGCATTTAACAATAACTTGTTTATTATAGACTACCTGAAGAGACTGCCACCAGGGGCCCTGGCTTATTCTTATAAGCATATGTTACGCTGAGCTACACAACTTTCCATTTCATTGGAACTTACAGTAAATTACTAAACTACATGTGGAAGATTACTAGAGTTTAAGGCAGATGAGAAAATGCATTTCAAGTAACAAATTTAAACTACATAAATTTTCTCAAGTAACGAATATAGTATATACTATATATAGCATATAGCATATAATTATACCATACTATGCTGATACGGTGTGGGACCCAGCCACTAAAAGTGTAGCAGAAAGATTATTAAAGGATTCAAAACTAGGCTGTAAGATACATAAGTAAACTGAAGGGTCGTGAAAGTGTCACTGATGCCAGAAACCAGCTTGGATTGAAAACGTTAGCTAGTCGTCGAAGGGATCACCGAGTGCGACTGCTTGTCAGAATCCTCGGGATGAGGAACACCACAGCGCACGGTCGACCAGTTACAATAGAATTATGAAAAGCAGATCAAAGACCACCATGTACACTCGTGCTGCCAGATGTGGACAACTGAATTCAGTATATGCTTCATCAAGCGTTTTCTGAGACAGTTTCCTTCCCAGGACAATATTACAAAATGAAACTGATGGCTAATGTCAAACAGCGTTACACTGCAACCCCAGACCATAGTTTCTGCAACACCGTTTTTATTTAGCACACCGCTTGTGCTTCTAGCAATCTCGAGCGTGCAAAGAATACAGAGCAATACAGAGCAATACAAACTATGGTATATAATATACTATAGTTATATAGGCAGTTGAAATTGACTAAAGTAAATTACAGTTACATGTAGTCCTGCAGTTAGAGTTACTGTTAGTGTGACATTCTGATTCTCATTTTGACTTTTATTAGCAAAACTATTACTAACTAAATCAGAATAGCAATCTCTAGTTTAAGTTATTATTATTACCATAATAAGTTTAATTGCCTATTGGCTATTACTATTACTATTAGTATTAGTAATAGTAGCCTAATACGTGTAGTTATACTATAACTATTACTATAGGCATAGCCATGCAAATGCCACTCTCAAACTCAAAGTCCATAGGCATTTGAATTTGATCAATAAAATAAAAGTAAGTATATTATTACTAAAGACTAAATATATCTGTAGGCCTAGAGGCTATAAGTATAAGTATATGATTATTATTATCTGAATTATTATAACCATAATCATGGTAATATAAATAATCACAATCATAATTAAAATCATAATCATAGTGATACGATAATATTAATCATAATGATAATCAATCATCAATATCATTATCATAGCAACAAACACTATCACTATCAGTAGCCGTAGGACGGTAGGAGTATCACCTGAACTACAAGTAAAACTAAAACTAAAAGTTGGAGACAAAATTAAAATAATTTAATTTGGTATTAATACTCCGCAATTACATGAGTTTAACTACCTTTTCCTTTCTCTGTTTTCATACTCACAAGCTTAGAAAACAAGGTGAAGGTCCATCTTTATCTCCTCTGTCAGTCTGTGCAACTCAATTTTGTTCAGCTCACCGAATTTGAACAGGCGGATATTTACTACAAGTGAAAATGTTTGGGTTGAGAAACGGTCGTTCTATATGCTATAGTAGAATCTCCCAAGCGGAGGAAAAACCACTGCGTATAAGGTGGAAAGTCGTCACTGCGGAAATTCCCTCTGTGTTTGGGAAAATTCCGAAATGACTGTATCTAACACTGAATATTATGTATGCTCCTGATTGCAAGCATAACATAATATTATTACTTATATGCTTTTTCAAGCGTTTGGCATCATAATACTTTCATGCAATAATAAATTTCATTTTTATAGTTAGGCTAAAAAATAACTTTTACATATTATGAATAGAACTGTGGATAATTGTTCTAAAACAGTTTATTAATTTGGCATATGCGAATTATATATATACAAAACAGCCAAGCAAGCTCCTGTGCTATGCCCAAATACATATTCAATCAGCATTTACCAAGCTCTCCAGGTGGGTATAAAAACCTTAATTTACACCCCTGAATATGTACTATTATAACAGCGTGTAGAAAGTTACTAAAATTTATTGATGAGCTTATTTTACTTTAATGTGCAATGCAAATGCAATAAAAACATTTTCCATATAATCTTAATTATTTTTTGAAATGTGCAAATAAAAACACTCAAACTATTAAGCATGATATATTTTAATTATTAGGTGTATCAGTTAAATGAGCATAAATAATCAAAGGATGACAATAGAAACATTGCATACTTTGTATATTCAATAATGTACTGAATCAAAAAATATCAAAAACCGTATAAAATGATATTCTGAGTAACATTATTATTGTTTGTAAAATTTGTTATAAATGTCGCAAAATAAATAAGCATTAAAGAAAAATCACTCCATTATAATGTGTTAAGCTCATAAATATTAAATGCTTGCATAGATCTGTATATCTATAAGTGAAACTACCTGGGTTGTGTATACAAACATAATATTATATAGACAAAATACTACGAAAGCTCTTTTATGCATAATTAATAGAAATAGAAAACTATAGGTGAAAAAATGACACAAAACCTACATAATATATACAGCTAATTCCATTTTCTTGGTACATGATTTAATCACCACCTTATAATTCTCAAAGTAATAATAACAATGGTGGGTATATTTTTGAGACAACCGCGTCTTAAAGCTTGTTTAGATATATTAGCAATCTGATCCATAAAAAGCATTTATTGACTATAAGACTCTGTAGCGTAAATTTCTAAAGCTAGTGCAGATACCGCATCTGTATACCTTTACAGAATATTAATAAAATGTATGTTTACACGTGCAACTTAATACTATAAGATATCAAGAAGGTTTGTCAATAGAGCTCCTACACAAAGTTAGAAAAAAGTTGTCATTGTGTTATTTTTATGCATACAGCAAAGAACAAAATAAGGCTTAGCTTTTTTATAGCCTTTCCAACAATTTGAATTTGAGCAATGTTAGTGTGTTCTAGCACATAATGATACTTCGCAAGATAAAACTGCAGCTGCGGTTTGCATTTTTATAAAGTATGATCAGAATGTGTTAAAATTAAGTATCAAGTATTAACTAATTTTATTTCATTTTTATTATAAAATATTGATTTGGCAGCAAAGCTTTTACACAAACTGAACACTTTCCTGAGATATTTGCTAACACTATGAATGTTAGTCAATATAAGGGAACACATATTATGTCAGCTAATTTAATATCTGGGCTTGAGAGGCCGTCGAGCTCTGCAGTATGCTTTTCTTATCAATGGTGTTCATGTGTTCAGCTGCTCTAAATGCCTCAGTTGTTCAGCTAAAGACTGCGTGTAAAAGTGAGACAGCCTGCTCTGCCGCAACTGCAACGCAAACATACAGGAATTTTAGTTAATACTCTTGGCTACCTAAAGTGTTCTACACGAGAGCAAAAGTGAGATGCTGTATAATGCATTGTCAGAAAATAACATTTAGATTTGTCTGCTCTTTACTTGTATGAAACATCATTTACACATTTAAATTATATGCATTACATAGCTGCAAATTTTCTCAGACCCAGAAAAGAAATTAACACGATATTTCTTACAATGTATTGAGCCCAGCTAATGCACTAAAGGTTGTTTTTACAAGTTCAAGAACGGAATAGTGCAACATTTGGAAATGTCACTCTTTGAAGTTGTCTCCTTCTCTAGTTACACAAACTTGGTTTTATTCTTACGGATTATACCAAAATTGGGTTGCAATAGAATTTACTGGTTTTATTAATTAGTACATGTAATAAAAACCTAACACAAAGCAGCAAATTCAACTATTCTACCAAAACCTAGGCTAAAAACTATTATTTATGTTGTAATGAACATAATTTAATATATAAGTAGTGTACGTGTAAGCTATAAAATAGAAGTTATAAACAACATTGGCACTATGTATAATTGAATTATATTTTATTAAATAATAGTCACAACTATAAAACTTGTGTTTTGCGACTATCCACTAACCTCCAAGATGTTTACAGAAAGAAAACCAGCAATGTCCCAAAAGTTCATCAGCCGAAGGTCGTCGTTCACTATCATAGTTGAATATCACATCCAGGAAATTTCTAACTTCAGGTCCCAGACTAGAGTCAAGGACATATTCCGGTTTTTCTTTTTGTCCAATTCTATACATAACTTGGAAATCTTTCAGCTTATACCAGGGTGGTTGTGTGGTCAACATCTCCACCACAGTAGCTCCAGCACTCCTTTTATAAAGTAAGAAGGATTACGTAGTAAGTTAAAAACTTGCTGAAATTTAATAACATATACTTTTATTCTAAAAGAAGAAAACTGACCAAATATCTGCCTTCCCACCATACTCCTCCCCAGCCATAACTTCTGGTGCCATATAGTGAGCTGTACCACAAGTAGCAGTGTGTAGCATTCCTCTACTGTTAAGTGTTGAATGATGACATTCCTTAGCTATTCCAAAGTCTGCTAGTTTCAAGATAAAAAGACCATTTAGCAACATGTTGGAACCTGGAATAAAAATTATGACAGACATATAGAAAAATATAGTATTAAATTAACATTCTTCTATATGTTTGTAAAAAAAGTAAATATTTTGAGAGGTTTGTAGCATATTTTATTGTATGTACAGCAAGTTTACATTTCAAGTTTTACTTAAACACTTTAAATTCCACTTACATTTCAAGTCTCTGTGTATGATACCTTGTTTATGAAGGTAAGAGACAGCAAGTAACAATTGCTCTGTATATATTATAGCCTGAATCTCATTGAAAGCTCCTTCCTTATTCAAACGGTCTTTCACAGACCCTCCCGAAACATACTCCATATAAATGCATAGAATTTTAGTCTCTAATATGATAATATATATATATATATATATATATATATATATATATATATATATATATATATGTTTAAATAAAATTTTAATATTACTGCAAACATACTGGCTTAGAATACTTTAGCAATATAAATCAACTAAAGTATATTACAGAAACAAACAAAAGGTGAATTAAAATATATTTATAGTAGATGGATACTGTTCCTAATAGTAATGATATATAACAATGATTGTTTGTTGGGGACAAATTTCATATAATATTAATACTTCAATTTTATCAAACCTGAGTTGCGTTGGTCGGCCTGTATTACTTTATACCCATAGTACTTGACGATACTTAAATGGGTCAATTTTTTCATTGCACTCACTTCCTTCATAGCTTCTTTAACTTTCTAGAAATTAGATTTTGTAAGTAAGTGCAACATTTGGATCTCACTTGACAGATATATAGGTAAGGTTTTTTGTTTGAATACTATATTTAGATGCACAAACAACTTTTCAGTCATTTCAATTGATAGCTAAGCTAGCAATTTTTTTTTGTATAATTATTGCATTTTTTTATTGTAAAAAAGTTTGGCTAGCTTTTTTGTTAAAAAGCCATTATCTGTTTCCTGACATACAATTTATTCATGCAGTAATAAAATATATTTACATATATCTTCTAAGCTATCTTCTACACAGACTCACTCACGTAAGTTTACGTAGTCACCATCCCTATGAGAAAACCCCTAATAGCAAGGGCTTTTGTTAAAGCATGCTTATTTAGATGGGGCACAGGAGCAATTATGGCTGGATGCTTTTCCTAACATCACTAACGGCCTTTGTCAGAGTTCGAACCCATGACTTCACGTTTAATAGGCAAACACTTCAACAGTTAAAGCACGGCTGCTCCCTCATCTCCCTACTCTCTACAGATTGTTTTACGATAAATTGTGTTCAGACATATTATGCACAAATTGATTAGGGATTTTAGATCACTTTTTGATAATTTTAAAGTTAAGTTCAAAGTCCATGGTGTTATAAAATTAATACTGATTATTGCTAAGTATCATTGCATGTTATTCTTAGCTGCTGCAACACACAGCCTAACCACTAGACTAGCTAAAAGTTTCAAGCTAGTCTAGTCATGAATTGCTGTTCGCTAAAAAGAATTGAATGAAAGTCACCACTAAATAGTATTTATAATATCACAAACTCCTGAACCTAGCAAAAGCCATGGACACAGAATTTCTTATAAAGCAAAACTGTTTGAATTTGCAATCCTCAATCCTTAATGACAGCTAAGACATAAAAATGATATTCTCCTACTGCACAAATAAAGTGTGTCAGAAATTCTTTAATTAAAGCTGTACTTCAAAACTACCATTTGAAATACTATTCTAAAAAGTCATATGCTTGATGAAAAGGCAACAAGGCATTACAAGGGGGGTCATATGAAAACAACTTTCAAATATCAAGAGCTTCAGCTGAGCATTTAGTTGTAAGAATGTAACAAATGCATCAACTACACTAGAAAAACATCTATATGTTAAACCTTGATTAAATGGCAAATAAAATCAATCATATATATAAATACAGGAATACCTTCTCATATCCTGCCTCAGTAACCAAACCCAAGTCCACCTCCTTACAAGCTATGTATCGTTTACTCGATTCATCATACTGTTTGTAGACATTCCCAAATTTACCTTTACCAAGATATTCTTTTGTAGTAAAAGAAGCTGTGAAAAACACGAATACCATTATAGAGCATAGGTAAATAATGTTGCCAGGAATTTAGAAATCGGTCTCATTAGGACCAACAGACCCAAAGCTAAGATAGTTGTTTTGCCATTAAATAGATAATCTACATCTTGAGTCTCCTTTGAAACACAACAATGGCTTATTTCGAATCATGTCTCAATTTTTTAAAAATTTTAAATGCTTTCTGTACTTATTTTATCATAAGAAAAATCAACATTTATCGATTCTAACAGATATAATTTTTGGTGTACCATAACTAACAGACAATTTTAATACTATCAGTTTTACAACTGCAGGAACAGAAAAAAGATCGATAGAAAGAAAATTATTTTAGATAAAAGATTTGGATGAGTTCAATTAACTTGAGTAGAAGTAGTTATATTATATCACACAAACCGTTCAAATCGAGATCTGCTGTGAAGAAGCCCTCAGCCATTGCATCATTTTACCACGTCATCTAGCTAACAGCTAAATATCCTAAAATAATACTTTACAGTAAACCCTACAGCCCTATGTCCCGCTTACACTACAGCTAAAAGTAAGCTTATTTTAGCTGTAGTGTGAATTGACATTATTCTTTGCATACCTTAAAATATTTTGGTTTTGTCAAGCAGCTTTTGATTGCAGCTCAAAGCTTGATTTCATTAAACTATAATCCATATCTTATTCATTGAACATAATATGAAAGTCGTTGTACAATAAGAGATCAAAACAAATTATTCCAATATGGATTGATATGTTATAAAATCTAAGCAACAATGTTTGGGGTAAAAATTTATGAATTTTAGTGATTTTCAGGCATTCATATGTCATATGCCTAACCTGGAGGCTAAGCCTTATATAACACCCAACACCATTGACATTCTGCGCTACTAAGCTATGATTGACTAGTGACCACATGGCTGTCTATACGTTAACTGTATGCAAGAGTGTTTGCTGCGCAGGTATAAATAACACATCCTCGCCAGCCCCACGTTGTTATCTAGTAGAGCAGGCTTAGTTTAATTGTTTAGTTGTTGTAGTACTCTGTACTTTTATATTTTTACCTATGTAATTCTTATGTAGTTTTTCTCACTCGATTATTATTCTTAAAATCAATACTGGATTATTGCATACAGGATTGTTAGCTCTGACCAACACTTTCACACATAGGTTACATGCTCTTATATAGATTCTCAATAACCCACACAGTGTAATTCAACTCACATAAATTTACAACAGAACCTGTATGATAGTTATATAACACAAAATTCAAGCTATTCAGTGACATAACCTCAAATGTTTCAACAGCTTTGTAGTCAAGGGCAAATCAAAAGGAACATATTTTATACAACTCAGAGCCTTTATTATCATTGATTACTGTGCTGATTGTGTAGAATGAGTAGACTTTAGAATTGACTGTAGATAATCACTCCTAAATAAGTAATTTCCTCAGTA